>VWZK01021423.1:477429-533194 GCA_013396935.1 Baryphthengus martii
AAAAAGTATTAATATAATACCAGACTTGAAGAAGCAGTCTGTCTGACAGGCTCATTTCTTTTTTTATTGTAAGGGCAACTGCATAGTTCATATGAAAATTTGAATTTTTCCATCACACTGACACAAAGCCAACATTTTTGTTCCTGAATAGAATAAAGGAAGACCATGTCATTCAGCATGGACTAGTTGTGGATGGGACCAGCCTTTCTCTTGCTCTCAGGGAACATGAAAAACTGTTCATGGAAGTTTGCAAAAACTGTTCTGCAGTGTTGTGCTGTCGCATGGCACCCCTTCAGAAAGCAAAGGTAAGCGAGAATATAATCAGGATTGTCTTGCAAGTATTTTTATCATTCTTTGAGGAGGCAAGGATTTCTGAAACTGCTTTGTATGTTTGCCTGACCTTTTGTGTGGCTTTTGAATCCTTGTTAAATTTGATTGACCTGGAGTAGTTTGCTCAGAAGTTTCTACACGCATTTGTGAAAATTTACAGGTGGACGGAGCAGAGGGTCAAAATAGTGCCACTGTGCAAGGAAAGAGCTCATCTTCAATCAGCCTCTTGAGTGTTCTATAGAACAGTAGCTGTCCTGATCACCTGCAGCTTTTCAATTGCCTGTTCCATCGCTTCTCCAAAGCAAAAAAGCTAAACTGAAAATTTATGAAGTTCTAGGGAAAAAATTGTGCTTCTTTACCCGAGTTGGAGGAGGAAGTAAAAGGGAAGAAGAACTGAGGCCTAGTCTTCAGGGGAGGTTTGCCTTGGTACTGTCGTCTTAAGATCATTTTTCCTTCACATACACTGAATTTTACTCAAATACAGATCAGGTAAAATTCAGATTCAGATTGTGTGATTTTATTTAGTTGGTTTTTTTACTCTAGAAAGGTAATCTCTGAAGAGCTATAATATTTATTCTTTCTGTTTGAAATTTTCTTCATTTTATGCTTTGCTTTTTTATTTTTTTGACTAATATTCAGTTATATGCCTATATTGGAGTATTTTAAAATTTATTATACTTTTAGCTTATCTGTATGCTTTAAAGACTATTTACGTGTATTTCCAGTTATATTAAACCTCTGAAAGGACGCTATTGCCCACTCTATTTTTACATGTTGTCAAAAAGAAAAGAAAAAAACCCATCTTTTTACCTCAAAGCACTAGGAAACTCTATGTGACGTACTGGATGAGCAAAGGAGGGCAGGCTATTTTACTATAGTGTGAGCAACCTGTTTTGAAGTCACTCTTCCTACTTCCAACATTTAGCCAGACTTTTAATGCAGTCTTTGCAGTATAAAACCATTCAACTGTTTATAAAATTTGACGTAATACTAGTTTAAATAAAATGTTAAAAGGAAGTTGTTTATAACTACTATGAGGAAAACACTTAATTGGATGTGTCCACTTTGTGTACACTCCTTTAGCTGAAATTTTTGCTGCGCGATCTCTTTAAGATGTAGTTATTTCCCTATGTTGTGTCCTTATTTTGTCATTTAACTTGATTTATAATGGTTTGGTACTGCCAAATTTGGCAGATAGCAGCCGATAATGCTTTCCTTGATCCTTATCCTGTCCAGCAGATAAACTCCATTACTTCCTGTGTTTTGTCTTGAAGTACAGTAAAATCTAGTTCTGATGGCAGTGACTTTTTATTTTTAAACACTGAAGTATTTAAATCACTGAGACAAACGCCTCACAATATGGGAGGGAAGGAAATCTGTGGCAGTGTAGTCAAGCCTTGCATTTGATCTTCTGCTGTAGGCACCCTTTTCGGGGGAGTCTCTTCCAAGGTTAATCTGACAGCTTAATATTTCCCCTATCTTTTCCTTTAATTTTAATACTTGCTGATATATGGCCAGTGGTCTCACTGCTTCTTTTTGTATATTTTTATGGTGCAAAAACCTTTTTAAACATCTTTCATGTCAGTCATTCAGAGCTGACACTGATTGCTACTGTTCAAATTTGCCAGAGGATTTGTCTTTGACCTTTTCACATACATGTTTGTCTGTCAGAATTACCACAGCCTTTGGGGTCTCATGAGGACCAATCTGCAGCCTTGCTACCTCTGTAAGGCTGCTTACTGAGATCTAATGCTAAGTATACTTGAAATAATTACCCTCTAGGAACAGGGAACCTTTAGACTTGAATATAATACCTACAATTAGGGAATGTATTCCCACAATCAGGTGGATTTCTCCGAGCTGTGGACTGTAGTTATTCACCGTTGTGTTCCCAGTGTGGAGTTACCAGTCTTATGAATCAGTGCACTGACACTGCCAACTAGAGCTCAATTATTTGAATACAGTTATTTGCATCTGCTTGCCTTGTGTAGTTGTATTTTCATTTAGGTTTTCTGGAACTTCACGGGATGGAAATGAAATATTTTCCCCTAGATAAATATTTTTCTTTTAGAAAGCCTTCTGGATCTGCATTCACACCTTTACCTCTGCAGACTGTTTATGACTGAGTTAGTGAAGCTTCTACCTTTAGTTAGAGCTGTCTGGGACCAAAAGCTTCATCTAACTAATTCTTCTCTACTTAGAATATTATTGCCACTTACATTAAGATCCGTTTCCTTTTTGCGAGTGGGATATCGCTGCTGCTCTTTTGAGTATTGTAGAGCATTGTATGTGAGCAATTTTTCCTCTTTCTGTCATGTCTTCTTCTGTGACTTTTCTAACTGAGAATACTCACTGGTGATAATGAAGTTGCTTGAAAAAAGAAACTATTTTCCTTAATGAAAGTGTATATTGATCTTGGAGCTAATATATTGGGTTTTTTCACATTCACTGTGGAAAAAAAATTCACGTACACTGATTAGTACCACCAATTGAAAATGTGAAGATTTGGGGCATGTCTAGTAAAGGACATTAAATCTGGATTACTCCCTAAGTAAATTTTCAGTTCCAACTTTTACATGACTATTTGGTATGATAGAACACTAAATTAAGAGTTATAAAAGAATCTCTAAGTAAGAACAGCAAAATAAGATCAAGACAAGCATAATATTTAAATAAGACTTGTGCCCCTAAGCAAGCAGCTTTTCTAAAGGAGCACTGAATGTGCATATGTGACGTGACAAAGATACTTTTATCCAAGTGTGCATATTCATAAAACATAATAGTTACATTTATGTGTAGGTAACTAAGATACATGGGAATTAGTTGCATGGTTTGTAGGTAAACTGTCTGTCTAATCTGAAAAATTTCTTCCCTTTATGTCTTTTCTTACAGGTAGTGCGACTGTTGAAAACATCTCCAGAGAAACCTATAACATTAGCGATCGGTGATGGTGCTAATGATGTGAGCATGATACAAGAAGCACATGTTGGCATAGGTAACTTTCTTTTGTCAGTAGATAAACGCAAGTAAGATGCAAATTTTAGTAGAGGATTAGATCATGAAAAGAATCATTTTTGCACCTGTGAAGGATAGAGTGTTTAATCTTAGTCAGAGTTTTAGCGAAGTTTAACTTGGAAGTTTCCTTTCAGAAATCTTGTTTTTTGTGTGGTCTACCAATAATCAGAGGTCCTGCTTGATGTTGCCTTAAGAACAGCAAAGAATCTAACTAGAATCTCCGAAGCATACTCTGCTTCCGATATTGGAAGTGGATATATCTGACTTCAGACATTGTCAGATTCTGTGTTCCTGTGTAAACTTGACCTTTAAATCTTTCTTTGCATTGAACTGCCACTGTTTACGTTCCAGATGTATCACCATAGAAATGCCATTTGTGTCTAGTTTGTCTTTGAGGAGAAGGCTTTCATTGTAACTCTTGAGAGACTTACTGATTCTCAGCTAAGCTTGGCAGTTTTCTCAGTTTATATTGTTTTCTGTTACCTGGCCAGGACCTCTGAACTTCTTTTTCTGCTGTGTTTTGGTATTTCCTTTACTGATTTTATTCGATGGTGTTTGTTACAATAGTAAATGCTGAAGGTTCTTAAGTGAAGTATTGGTACATCGGGATATTCAATCTGTCATCTTTGTGGTTAAAAAGACGTATGTAATATTTATCATGTAAATCATGTGGCCATGATTTTTAAGGCCATGGATATAGCCTGCCTGAGAAGGTTACAGGCCAATAGCAAATGATGCTTTATTCTGAAGCTAGTTTGTCACCTAACTAAGCCTATAAAAAAAAAAAATTATGCCAGTTTTTATTGTAAATTTGTAGCATATTAGACATTACATGTATGCTACTCAGGACTCGCAAGTCTGCCATCGAGGGTGATGGGACCTTTAGGATATCTTCTATTTTTAATTTTTTTCAAAAGCAACCACCACTGTGAAGTGTCTGTTTTTCAGGAATCCTGGGCTACTTTTCTTCTGTAAAAGCATTTTGTATTTGCTGTGTACGCTCATCCTAATCTTGATATTAGTTTTTAGAAGTGAATTTGTGTTCAGCTGTGACAAGTGACAAGCATTATCAACCCATGAGATTTAAGTAAACTGCTATTGTAAGAACAGCATTTCTTTTATTCTGCTGTTGAGCATAGGTTGTATATTATTCCCAGGAGATACTATAAGAAAAACCTCAAGTAAAACATGCTAAGTAAATTGTTAACTGATGATAGATTTATGATTTGCTTAGTTTGGGAATTTTGGTTTTGTGTAAGTGTCATTATTCTATGATTCTATGATTTCTGTGTGGTCCCATAAATATTTTCTTAAACATAGCTTACAGAAATAATGAGATTTTTCACTATTTTTTAATTATTTTTTTACCAGTTAATGTCACATGAACAGTTTTCCTTCGTAGTTAAGTGTCAGGAATTATGCCTTCTTTTGGAACTGTGAAGTTACTGAAGTCTTTATAATGTGGTAGTTCAGGAAAACAGAACTTGCAGCTTCAGGTACATGTTCTTTCTTTAAACTGTAATTTTTATAATGTTTGACCTATCTTCTGGTTTGTTTCCCAAATATTACAGGGATCATGGGCAAGGAAGGACGACAAGCTGTAAGAAACAGTGACTATGCAATAGCAAGGTTTAAATTCCTCTCCAAGTTGCTTTTTGTTCATGGGCACTTTTACTATATTAGAATAGCAACCCTTGTACAGTACTTTTTTTATAAGGTAAGACTTCAGAGTGTGCCAGTGAAGTTCACAGAAAAATGTGTAACATTTTCCTAGCGAGAAATTTATTTCAGATCTAAGATTTTTGTTGGGAACAGGTTAAACATCTTTGTTCAAACACATTTAATGGGCCTTTTTAAAAAAATACTTTAGAACCAAATGCAGTAGTGTAACTGTGAAATTGTCTAGTACTTCTGCCTAGAAGTAGGTTTTAAATACCACAAGTTTTCCGAGGCTGAGAGGCAAGTGTGCTTGCTCTCTGAAAGCGATAGTACTAACTTGAAATTCAACGCGTTCTTCAGCAAGATGTAAAAGTATTACCTTTTTTGTTTATTGATTTAATGTGAAGCAAATCAATATTTTAAAAGGAAAAAGGAACTCAGGAAGTAGCTGCAGGAGGGAAGGGCCCGCATAAAGCGTGTGGGGAGAGAGCATACTCTTTGCTGGCAGGCTCACCTTAACAAAATTTTTCAAAAGTCCCAGCCTTGACTTAAGAAATCCTGAGGTGAAATACAACTCAGTCTTTGGTGCTTTCTTCCCTTGTAATCTCCAGGTACCTCAGAGGGAGCTGTGGACATGGAACAACAGGATGAACTTGAGCAAAATGCTCGAGTGGGGCAGCTGGGAGTTGGGCCTGGGAACTCAGTCCTGGGCTGGGATGTTTGAAATGCTAAAACATCTTTTTTTTTAATTGTTTTGATAAGAAGTCAGAATTCACTGTCTTTCTTGAAATTTAGTTGAGATTCTAGCATTTGCCACCCAGCCACTTTTTATCTCCTATTGTTTGCTTTCATTTAAAGGTAATATCGTGATGTTAAGTTTTTGGTTTCTGTTTTGTCTGCTCCCATGCAAAAAGCTCACATGAGCAGGGCACAAACTCTTTAAAAGAAATGTGGAAATTATTTTGCGAAGACATTTTAAAAGAGAAGCTGAGGGGAGAATGGGTAGATTTCTCCTCCGTTAATACTGCTTGTACTCCCGTAATGAAATGTGTTCATCAAGCACATGTAGTAAAGTTTGTTTTTCTCAGGTTCATTGCCCCAAAGTACAAAAAAAAATACACTCTCAAGCAAAGCATATTGCTTCACTTTGCCAAGTAAAATGCTGAAATACTTTATGTTCTCCTTGTGTATTTTTACCTGCTTGTAAGAGTTAGTAATTTCTTTTAGGGTTGAGAGACCTATACTGAGGATTAACTATTTCCTTCACTTTTCTTATTTCAGAATGTGTGCTTTATTACACCACAGTTTTTATATCAGTTCTTCTGTTTGTTTTCACAACAAGTAAGTATTGGATGCCTTACATCTTGGTAAATGCACTTGGAGTAAATAACTTTAAAAAAAGGGAAAGAACTACACAGGAGCAGCACAGGTTGTGCACTTAATAAATACCCCGCTTAATTTTCTGTATATAATAGCTTGATGTTACTAGATGGTTATGTGAGTACAGGTTTTATTCTAACTGGTAAATTAACATAATTAATGATTTGTTGCTGCTGTTAGTGTGCTAATTTTAAAATATAAACAACCTTTTTTCTTTACAAGACTCAAAATAATTTTCATTTCCATTTTCAGACGCTCTATGACAGTGTGTACCTGACTTTGTACAATATTTGTTTCACTTCCTTGCCTGTCCTCATATACAGTCTTTTTGAACAGCATGTGCATCCGCATGTATTGCAGAGCAAACCCGTGCTCTATCGGTACGTATAGCTTACATATATTGCCACAGTAGCACATCATTTAGTACAACAGTGGCATGTGCAGAAGTCTGAACTTGCTATTATGCATTGGAACGGTATTTTTACCTGCAACTTACGCAATTTTTAGCAGATCTATTGACAAGAAAGAACTGCAGCTAAATAATTTTCATCCTAGAAGTTAATTAACATGAGTATTTTAAGAGAAAAATTTTTTTGTGTCAGTCATGTTAAAACTTGAAGAGAATTGAGCACCTGCTCAGCTTGCGTGATTGGCAGCCTTCTCCTACATTACATGTAGGAGGTAAAGATAATTCAGACACACAGATGAAGAGCTAGGACTCTGTGGTGAGGGGAATCACCACAAAAAATAGTTCACAAAGAAGGGAAGTAATTTCATGTAGAATTAGATGTCTCCCCAATGATAGCACGTTGTACTGCATACTGCTTTCTGGAGAAAAACAATACATGTTTTTTGAGAAAAAGAAGTGTCTTTTAGATGCTTCTCTTTTCCTAAAAGTCTTTTAAGCAGAACAAGGGACAAGTATCATGAGATCTGAGTTTTTCTTCCTCTTGCAATTCCACCTTCAGGGAGAAGAGTTCTAGTTTGTGATATTCTGAATTTGACCCATTAGAGACCCTTGCCACTGGTGATCCCTGCATAAAGCAGTGGCAAATCATGAGAGCTCAGGGTTCTTTTTTTTGTGCATGATTTATGTTTTTTTTCATATGTCAGCATTTGTTAAATGTATCTTGGTACAGTTGACTTATTCAAAGCAATAGTGAATGTCATGCAATGTGAAGAGCTGATGGCTTATATAAAGACAATCTGAAATCCAAATCTGTTTTATTTCTGCAGAGACATCAGTAAAAATGCCCATCTGGGCTTTAAACCATTTCTTTACTGGACCATCTTGGGCTTCTTTCATGCGTTTGTTTTCTTTTATGGCTCATATCTCCTAATGGGAGAGGACACTTCTCTGCTGGGAAATGGCCAGGTATTTTACCATTGCATTTTTGGTGTTATTTCTTGCTGATTTTTTTTTTTTTTTCCGAAAAATCCTCTTATGTCCGAATATATATATTTTTTAAATTTAATTATTTTTATTTTTATGAACTACGTAATTACAAAGGCTGCTTTGCCAGTATGCGCTTGTGCTCTCGAGAGTTAACATTTCTTAGCGTGGAAAGTGTTAAGACGTTGTCAGAAAGTGTATGTCCATGAAGAACAGATCTTTCAAGATAATAAATGTACTATGGTTGTCTTAAACCTTGTTTTATTTTCTATACTGTTTTTGTCAAAACCATGTGTCATAATTCCAGTAAATGAGAATTTGTATTCATTCATTCAAAACTCATTTTGAGTTACATATAATTTCAGTATCAAACAATGACTTCTCTATTCTGCTATAAAATTAGGCTTAAATTTAAATGTTACCAAGTCTTAAATCTTCTCCTGTAAATGTATTACTCTAATTATTGAGAATTTTTTTAAATCAAGTGGTACAAGCTGCTTTTAAATTACACTTTTTATTCAGTAAATGTTTTTAGGACAACAACGTAATGAAATCATCAAATACTAATTTGGCATTTTCTAGCTTAAAGATGTTATAGTTCACAGAAAAAATCATACACAGAAAAAACTATAAAGCTTGGATGAAACCATTACAAGTTTGCTTCTGAGTTGGCTTCCCAACTTCTGCGTTAGTTAAGCCAATTTAGAACCACAGAAAAATCAGTATATCCAATGGTAAAACTGGTATGGGTAGTGATGCAAAAATCCATTGCTTCTCTCATTAGACAATTCTTACTGCTGAGGGGAAGTGCTTGCTGGTTCTCGTGTAGTACTTGGTAGAGTTCCGAGTTAAGTCACAAAATTACTGAAGTGGCATCATGCTATATCTGTAGTGATCACCTGGTGATAGGGAGGGGGTATGAGCTCAGGAATTTTAGCCAAAAAAAAGGTTTCTGAATAATGAGGTACAGACAATGGCCAGAATTGTCTTGAGTGGCTAAAGTCAGAGAGCACACGAAGTGGTGGTTGCCATCCCTGCAGAGAAAGGAGCAGGAACTGGGAAGAGGTGCAGCTAGTGATAGTATGGATTTCTTCATGAGGTATTTGGTAAGAAAGCTGAAGTACTTGTGCTTTAGACTAAAATGTCTCTTACAACTGAGATACGAGTGTGTCCTCTTGTCATTTGTTGCAAGCTGTGTGACTTTGAAGTTTTTGTGAATTGGTAAAAGAGCTTCAGTATTCTTTACATTGTGAATCAGCACATTTCTGAGCATGTGTCTTGTTTGTCAAAGCATGTCAGTTCAAAATTGCTTTGTAAATGTCCACAAGGCAGGAACAGACTTTTTTTTTTTCACTGTATTTAGTAACAAATATTTAGTTTGGGGAACAGATTATAATCTGTAAATCTAGACCAGTATGTTAATACAGACTTTATGGAGAAAGCTCTTTTAATAGTTTCTCAAGATTTTTATTGTATATACTTAGTGTATAAGTATACTGGAAATAAAGCTTTCGGGTGCCCTTTGACATCTCATGTTTTCTGTGGTGTGACGTAAATCTTAGAATTTATTTGGAGTTATTCTCTACCTCTCTGCGTTTGCTAAAAGATGGAACTGGTAGAACTGTGTGTTGCAGCAGATTATCTGCAGTGCATAAAGTATGTTGCAAATTTAATGTGTGCCTGAAAAAGCTGAAGTTAAGGGCAAGAGAAACTTGTGTCCTGCTGAAGTGCTTTTCTGTAAGAACTCCTCAGTGAGTGATCGCTTTGTGTGGCTGTGGGATGCCAGGTAGCGTTAGTGCAAGACCTCACATTTTCATTCCAGGTTCTCAGTCTGGAGCAAAGCAGAGTAGAAGAGATGGTAAATAATTTGTTAATGGTGGTGGTTTGTTAGGCTTACCTCAACATATTGTGCAACAACTTGATCTTTTAGTTCTTCTTTCTCCCCCCTTTTTCATGCTGTGCATGTCGTCAGATATTGAAACCTAACAGGCAAATGGTAAGAGTTTAGCAGAGGAGGAGATACAAAATATTGTATCTGTTACTTCGCAGGATTAAAGGATGCAGCATCCGTGGTGTAAATGTGTTCAAAAATAAAATGGTGGCAAGAACCTGTTCAAGTTTTGCATTTTAACTCTGTAAGCATTGAGAGCAGTGTTAGCAAAGACACTTTCTTTCACAGGTCACTCAGGAGCAGTAGTCCAACTTTACTTTAATATGATTATTGCAGCGGTTGACAGCAAGCATGTGGCTTGTTAAACTTTACCATCGGTGTGAAAAGTAAATAAAAGGCTTCAGAAGACATGTTATAACAAAGAGCTTCAAAATTACCAGTAAATCCATTCTCATGGCTGCCTCAATTTTATACCCAGTGTAAAGACGAGAAAAGCAGTTGTGAGATCTGCCATCAGGCTGTTGGGTTTTTTTTGGTCAGACTCTGTAACAAGGACTACAACTGTGTGAATCCCAGTTCCGTGCCTCTGTGCTGTACTAACAAATCAACTCTAGGATGATTTTGATTGCCTGTCTGCATGTGGTATCTTTCTCCTTGCTTGCTTAGTTTGCTACCCTTAAATACAGTTGAGGGCTTGGTCATTGTTCAGTAGATCAGTGGCAAAACCAGCTACAAAACAGCAACGTCTTTAATTTCAGCACCCAGACTGCTCACAAAAGCAGAGCAGTTGGACCTGTTGTAGAATGGCAGCGTGTGTCTGACTGGCATGTGTGTGTAGATAGATGACCAACTCGGCATCCCTGCTTGGATGTCAGAGCTGAGATTTTGTTGTTGTAGAACTTGTTCAGAGTTTTGATAATTTAATTAACATGGGCAAGAGAATACAGAAGTGACAGATACAGCATTTTAAAATTGAAGCGTAATTTTTTGTTTATTAGCCTTGAAACAAAGTGTCTTCTTCTTAGAATTTTCTTTGAAAAATACAATGGCACCATTATTTTTGAATTATAAAATTGTGCTTGGGATAAAAAGTGAATTTTCAGGTGATGCTGCATGTTGAAAATGATCCGGAAATGTTTAAAACTCAAAAGTGTTTCGCAGTTATGTTAAACTGAATACCTTCTACCCAATATTTGCTTTCTATTGGGTGCTTATACTTAATTGATCAAATTGATGTCTTCATTTTCCTGTCATTTCATGTTACTGTTTTGGACTTTCTTCGTATTTCATGTAGCCTCTGTGATTTGTTTTATACCAAGAAGAAAGATGACTTGTGGGTTGTTGATTTTGCTCTTATCATAAGCTGTATTTTTTTCTAGTAGTTTGTGTTGTATCCTTCCTTTTTTCATGATAATTAGTAGTCACTAGCGTATGTCCGCAGACTTGTTTCATTAATATAGCTGACTGGAGAAGAATCTAACTTATAATGAATGCTCTGAACAGATTTATTTTTCTTCTTCCATGATTTTTGCCTTACTGTTTTCTTAGATGTTTGGAAACTGGACATTTGGTACTCTGGTCTTCACTGTTATGGTTATAACTGTTACAATGAAGGTACGATATTATACTAATTACTCTCTGTGTTTAGATAGATAAGCAAATACATAATAGAATAATAACTTAAAACTGATTCAAAAGTTACACAAAAGTAGCTGATTGTTGAGAATTCCACATCAGTGATTTCTATGTTTGGTTTCAATGGTGCTTAAAATTTTTTCTTAGTAGTTTTTGCGTGTTACAACAATATTTAGTGTTTGAGCTGAAAGCTCGTAAGTACATTTAATATGGTATTTATCATTTTCTGTGACATGAAGGAAAAGGAAGTCCATTGAAGTTCTCTTTGTTTTAGATGGCACTAGAAACTCACTTCTGGACATGGATAAACCATTTTGTTACGTGGGGATCCATTGTATTTTATTTCATATTCTCCTTGTTTTATGGGGGAATTATCTGGTGAGTAGTGTTGGGGTTTTTTTAATTTTTTTTCCTGTCCTTTCTGTAACGTATGATAGATGAAGCTATGAAAAAACGCTGACGTATTCCGCTCTACCTTCTTGCTTTGAGTTTTGTGACAGGTGTCGGAAAATAAATTTTTAAATCTAGAGCTGCCACTCGCATTTGATAATTCTTTTAGAAATTTGAGCAATGCTACTAAGCTGTCTTGTGCTCAAGGACAGGCATTACTTCTGTCTAACAGTCTGTGACTATAAAGGCATTTTTGTTTTTAAAAGGTAGATAGGTTCCCTAGGGCGCTGTGCAATAGCTAAATGTTTGCAACAGAAATGAAGACAGTTTGAGTCAGGAAGCTGATGTGTTTTTGTTTGTATTCTGGGGCCTTGAAGGGATAGGATGGTGACTGATTTCCTGCACCACAATTTAAAACTAAACCAGAATGTTTCCCTCCAAAGCTCTGTGCCCTCCTTCCCCAGAGTTTCTTTGCAGGTTGGGTCCAACACGTTGCTAGACTTCTTCATGGACACTGTGCAGTTGTAACTCTGCAGCCTTAGAGGCTTGCTCCTTGATGTAAAGTAATATACACTTGAGCCTGCCTGAGCTGTACTTTTGTTTCTAGGAGTTCCTTTTAGTAAATGCCACTTCTTTTAACTTTTCAGGCCATTTTTACATACCCAGGACATGTATTTTGTATTTGTTCAACTGTTGTCAAGCGGTTCTGCTTGGTTTGCCATAATCCTCATAGTAGTTGCTTGTTTGTTTATTGATGTTGTGAAGAAAGTGCTGTACAGACATCTACAACCAACAAATACTGAAAAAGCTCAGGTAATGTTATACTTTTGTATCCTTCTTGATCAATGGTTAAAAGAACATGTTTGTTAAAATGTTGTCTTGTAAACTAATTACTTTTCTGTGATGTTTAGGTATCTTTTTACATTGCTGTTGTATTTAATCTGTAAAAGTGTTCTCATTTTAAAAGATAATTGTTAATTTAAAATTACAAAAGCTACACCATTTTACAAGGAAATACATTTGTATTTAATTGATATTAACAATAGTAGAATTATTTATAGCGGGGGTCGCTCAGTCTTTTGCATCTTAACTGGCAACTGTATGAGAGGATTCTAATACACATTTGCACTGCTTTAAAGATGGTAACTTATTCTCATTTTTGTCTAGGTATTAGAAGTTGTCTTCAACAGTAATTGGCACTGAGTAGTTCTAAAACGTGATGAAAACAATTTTAAAAGTTACTTCAGTAAGACTTGGTTTCATTAGTATTTCTTAAATCTCAGTCATGTCGTATGTTATGTATTTGATTGTTGATTATGTGATTAAAGATAATTACCCGTGTGACATTTTCATACCTTCGTAGGAGAGGTTTAAAGATAAGCTGTGATAATAGAGTCTCCCTTTTGTCTGAGACAGGCTACAAAAAACCTTGAAATCATTCCGTTGAAATTGAGCTGCCTTTGAGATGAATACCTCATCTATGTTTGAGGGTTTTCTGCTCTTTAGTGACACTTATGGAGAAGCCATCCTAACCCATTCTTCTAATAGTTACTGTCTCTGTTTTCAGTTTTCAGCATTTTATCTTTTTATACTTTTTTCTGCTAAACTGAAAAGCCTTCTATTAACCAGGATTTTTGTATTCATATTTAGGTTTGCGATTGAATTAGTTTTCTCACTGCTAAGCAGATTGGACTTGCATCTTTTGTTCAAAAGATTAGTCTTTTAAACATTCTTGTGTTTCTTGTGTAATCTTCACCATTCCTCAACCTCATCTTGAATTTTGGATTTCACCAGTGGACACAATATTCCAGCACAGCATACATCAACGCCGAGTATGGAATCAAAGAATCCCCGAGCTGTATTCAGTTTACAAAATAATATACATCAATAACCTGTTACCTTCTGCATCTTTTTCTCATCTGCCAGTGCTTATGTTGGCTTCTTCCAGCTCACTAATGAGAGGTCACATAGCATAGGGAAAAAAAAATGTAAAAGTGAATGAAGAATCCATCTGATAAAGATATCCGATATACAGTTATGTTCTGAAACCTGTTAGCAGTTTTTTAGTCCGTTTGTGTGACATACTGATTTTGTGGTGTCCTAGTTTCTTAACTTCTAGTTTCTTTCCAAATTTCCCTGAGCTATGTATGTGCCACACAGAACTCTTGACTACCTTACATCAATACTGTTACCTTTAGTGTCTAACCTTGTAATTTCTTCGATGTAAGTGCGTGGTTGATTTACATAAGTTATATTACCCTTCTAATTTATGTGTTAAAAAAAAAAATCCACATGAGGCATTCTCTTAATTTGGCTGGGACCAACATCATGCTGACAAACCTATTGCTAGCCAAAATAACCCATTAGTTGCTTTTCAGAACAGGAATATTAGCTGCTTTTTTCAGTCTTGGAAATTAGTAGCTAGTTAAATAACCACTAACTTTCAGAAAACTATTCAATTAGTTCTAATAATATGCAAATCAAGAATTTTATTACACTTTTCTAATTAGTCTTGATTTAGGAAAAATTCTATAGGTAATGATACTTACTTCCCTATCTTTTTATTTTTCTTTTTTATCCCTTCAAAAACTAGTGGCAGTATTTATCAAATACTTCTCTTAGAAAGTGTACTGTCCATCAGCTGTTTCTGTTTGGCAGCGTATCGGTGTGGTTGTGGAGGTTTCTCATGTTCCTGAAGTGCTTAAATTAAACAGCAAAAAGCCCACATCATTTTTCCCTAACTTTATTAATATACTTCTTGTTGCATTCTCTTGCTTTCTGAATCCGTTCTAAAGAATTTCCATCTTCAGTTTGCTTCCATTACAGTTGTGTCATCAAGGACACAGACTTCTTGTTTCAGAGGAATCTTGTTTAATGTCTAACACCTTTCTTGTGGCTACAGCTTGATTCATAGCCATGGGAATTTTACTTTGTGCATCTCTCAGTCGTCTTGTTTTTTTTCCCTTATTCCCATTCTACTTCGCCACTTGACAGTGTCAGCATTAGTCTGTCTACTAAAATGTAAAGTGTGTGGTTTGGGTTTGTTTTTTTTGAAAACACTTTTTTCCTGATATTGCAAAGTCAAGGTATCTAAAACTTGATATGTCCAGAACTGCTTCAGCAGCCATTCAGTGGTTTGTTTGTGTGTGGCTGATAGTGAAATCATAGTCAAACAGGTATTTGGAAAAAGAAGACACCATTTGTTCCTTTCTTGTGGCTTAGTCTGCTGAGATTTTCCCACTCTTACTTTTCATGGGACAATCAGCTCCAATGAATTTCTTTGGCTATTCTTGTAGTGTGGAAGTAGACCTAAGTGAAGATGAGCAGATGGCCAGCTTAGCACATTTGTTGTCAAGAAGTGACAGAATGCTGCTTTTGTGGTTATACCTCTTCAGATTTGTTTAACATTTCTAGTAAATATTTTAATTTCAGTTTCAAAGCAGAGGAAAGGACTCTGACTTTCAGATAGAATGAGTTTGGAGAATGTCTTTGTCCTAAATGCTAAGGAATTTTATGTGGAGGTCACTGAAAGAGTGAATATGGAACTTTGTATATTACTCTTTTAAATGCGTTTTTTGTAGTGTAGGTGCACCCTCTGTATAACTGAATATTTTTAATCATTCATTTTTATGACTAAATTAGTATATTTGCGTATTAGGAAAAAGAAGTTTAGTTTGCAGTTACTAATTTTTTATCAAGGCAAGACAAATTGTTACATGAACTAATGACTGATTTTATTTTTGTTTTAATCACAGCTATTTAAGTTACTTCTTTCTGTCCACCACCAGTTAAATTCTCAACTATTCCCAGGAGCAGTGAGCAAAACACAGGCTTCTCAACTGAAAAAACTTGCCCTTATTGTTTTATTTTTTAGGGAACTAAGAGCACGTTAGTTGTGTGAGTTACCAAACTGTATGCATCTGCCTTGCTCTTAGTATATGAGGAACATGATTTTACATCTTTTATTTAGTATAAGTTCACAGCATCCACTGTCAGTTTGTCTCTTATCAGTTAGAGATTTCGTGTAGCTAAGTTGTTCGTAAGAGGGGAAAGAGATTTAACTGGTATGAGAGAGAAATGTTTGAGTAATTCTGCTAAAGATAAAACTTCTAAATGTAAATACTGTTTTGTCCCAACAACTTAAAAAAAAAAAAAAAATCTATTTATTCCATTTTGGGAACAGACATTTTTGTTCGTTAATGCACGTAGGGTGCATGTATGTGATTTCTGTGTTTGTTTATTTTTCCTGTGTTCCAAGGTGGTTTTTGCTGACCTTAAAGAAAATCCATCATAGTATATTTGACTTAAGTCTGTTGTCCTGAAGTAGCTTCTGGGCAATTTCTGGCTATAGATCTGTTACAGAATATTATAGGAGGAAGTGGACAGTAAATCTGAACCAAAATGTGTATTTTTGGGTAAATACAAATCGCAGCACTATTGAGAGGGGAAGGTAATGCTGAATAAGGATGGCTGGTAAAGTAGAGATGTAAAAGTGTATAGGCTTATTTTCTCAATATGAAAGCTGAGATACACTTAAGAATGGTCCTACCAAACGGTAACTGGCTGTGATGATCCCAGGAGCTGTCCTGAAGGTACCAGGCTTCTGTTTTTATATGATGTGTATTACACTTAAATAACAATGTCTTGTCCTGTGTCTTTCTCTTAGAAAATTACTGCTGCTACTTACTGACATGTATGTTCCATCCCTTCTCTGTCCAATTGTAGATGTACTCCAACAGAGTTGCTTTAAGTGACGAGTTCATCGCACTGCAGCCATTGTCCAGGGCAAGGAATCAGCTGAGCAAAATTAGGTAGAGTAGGAGGGACAGTTCTTCGTCAACTCTTATGCATGCTGAAGGTGAACTAACCAGTGCTGAGAGAGATGGGGAGAGGCATGAATATTAGTGGGTCGAGAGGGCAAATACCTGTAGTGCAGATACATTCAGTTCGGTTATTTCTTGGCTTTGCTCTGTGTTTTTGAGCCAAATGCTTCTCCTAAGTAGCATGTGTTGGACGTGCTTTTTTAGGAAAAAAAACATCCCTAGCATGATGCTCAACTTTCAGAATACAGATCTAGCTCTTCTTGCATCCATTTTTAAGTAAACACAGTTTCTAGCATGGTTATAATGCTTTTAATTTCTTTATGATCAAAATTAACAGTGCTTTTTGCATGCTGGATAATTTCAGCTTCATAAGGCTGTGACTGGAAGGTCCGTGTATTTCAGGCAGCATTTTCTTGTGGATTGTTTGCCCATTTTAATTTGCTTTCACTTCTGTTGAAAGAACAGAAAGTGTTTTTGAGTGCGTACATACACTTGTGCGGCTAAGGCTTTTTGTGTTTGTTCTGTGCATCTATAAAGTGAGTGTTGTTTGTTTTCAATGTGTATAGATATGTGTTCCTAAAGGCATTTGGCTACAAATTCCTAGAAGATTATTCCAAAAAAGACCAAAGTGTCCATGTGTCTGTGTAGGTGAACCATTATGATTCTGAAACCTTTCAAATGCACTGAGTTCAGTAAATGAAATGCTATCAAATGCTGATTCTCTTTTGTAAGACTAAAATATTCATATACTTCAACAATGTCTCAACTTGTTTGATATTTTACCCCACCCTTGTCTACTTCTATATTCTATGGCAAGAATTAATGCAAAGAACTCATTCCTTTTAATTATTATTGTTTTAAGATGACTGTGTTGTTTCAAAAATGTGCAAACAGGTGCTAGAAGAACCAACTAATCTACATTTTTGGGACTTTAATTGCTGTTTGTTTAACTGAGGGGAAAGTAGAAGGCAGGACATTCTGAAGGATTAGCAGGGCATTTTTAGCAGTTAGTTGAAACAGATGATACAAGTCCTTTTAAAGTGAGGGCAGGGAGAGAAAAGCTTTGTATTTCCTTTCTGCTGAGAGTGGCTACACTTCTTTGCAAGGCAAAACTTGAAGTGGCTGTTAGTTCTCTCACTGTGAAACGCATCAGCCTAGATTTCCAAATGCCCCAGGGAAGTAGTAGTGGGTCAGGGGTTTGGGTTTTTTGTTTTTTTTTGTTGTTTTTTTTAAATTCAGCGCTCACTAGCTTTAACACAGGCAAACTGCTGTATACCTCTTGAATTTTAGTAAATTTAGCAAAATATTGAGGAGATTCCTCTGGAAAAAATTTTACAAGTTAGCTTTTAAAATTCTTGGTTTATCATTGTAATGTAAATACGTTCACTTTTTAAAACTTAGGATAAATGTTTCCAGTAAACATCTCTTTTCTCACTGGATTGTTAAAATGAGTAGCATGGTGTGTCATATTTATATCAAAGGTTTTATAACAAGAGATTTTGTTAAGCTTTCCAAATGGGGAAACTATTTAAGAGTTATGCAACTGGATGGTGAAAGAAGAATAAAATGTCTAGGAATGCAGCACTGTAGTTATTAAAATGCTAAACCTGGGAGAATGCTTGCTAACCTGAGAGGATTTTCTTCATATTGCACTTTGGGAAAGGGCTGAAAAAAATTGGGAAATTTGTTTTGTCCATGAGTAACAAATAATTATGGAAATCCCATTCTCTTATATGTCAGTTTTTACACTTGAATATCTGACAGTAAGGTACCTGAAATACAAGCACCGACTGCCTTATACTATGCATTGAAGTGGTAAGGCGCAACAAGAAAGAAACAAGGATTCGAGTTTCTCTAGTTCTTTGTCATCTTCTTACAAAGTTCAGAAGCTATCCAAAGTTAGAAGGATCCTTACCTAAAACAATAAAAAGGAAAATCAGTTAATAGATAGAAACTACCTGCTTCACTAGACTAAATAAAAACTAATTTGGAGTCAAGACCATGGGTCTGTGGTGTCCAAGGCAGCTATTTTCCAAAAGCAGTAGAGCAGAGAGAGCAAGGAAAACTGTAGGCACATGAAACAAAACCACTGCTTGGTGAGTGTAGCTGTAAGCAGCTGATTCAATCACACCTCATTTGTACGTGCCCACCCCATAATTGCATCCTTTGTAACTGCAGAGTGCATGCAGATGGATGAACAGACTTTGGCAGTTTGTTGTTGTTGTTTGTCAAATACGTATTAAAAACCTCAAAAGGAGTATAGCACCACATGAAACAGAGTTCTGCCTTGTTCTGCAAATGTCCTTACTGGTTTGTTGATATGCAAAATAAGAATACCTTTATGAATGCAAATTAAAAGACAAGTGTGATGTTATAATCCTTTTTTATGTCTATAGGCTTCACAGCGTGCAAAAAAAAAATGTTCAAATTTGTATTAAGTACGTTCGTGATGTAAAGTTACGAGCTTTGGGGAGGGTGTGTGTGTCTTTTTTTTTGTCCATGCCATTCCTGTAATTTGGAAATGCAGCCTTGTGTGTGCCTAGTAAACTCTTGCCTCTGAACTTTAATGTCGTTTTTGTGACTTGGGATGAAGGGGAAATCAGGCAGCACAGGTGAAGTGCAGGTTTTATGCTTCACTGGAGGCTGAATGCTGCTACTTTCCTCTGTAGCGCTCTCTCCTGTTGTGGGAATGCGTGGAATATATGTGTTAGGTTACTGACTGAGCTCCATTTAGCTCATCTCAATTTTTTTCCTTGTAAACGATGTTTTGTGTGTCTGTACCTATGTATGTATGTATACATGTCTCCATGCTTTATAAGAACTGTCTGAAATCTTTAGCCACATGTGAGGAGTATTCTCAGAGGGATGTTCTAACTCTACTTGCGAATGAGATTAACTATTTTTATAGAGGTTTTACCTTTGGACAATGTGTTACAACTGTAACCGTACTAGGGAAATGTAAAATGCAAGAAGAGGTTTTTATTTACAGGGAAGGCTGTGAGTGCATAACATTGTATCTGGAACTCTCAAACTGTAGCATTCACTCTACCTAGCACAGCCAAGACCCTGGTCTTTCCCCATCTACAAACCCATGAGTCTATTGTTGCTTTATTTTCCCTTCGTCTTTGTACAGATCTGCTTTCTTTAGCTGTCTCCAGAACTCCAGAGTCCTGGCCCTGGCTTTACAGCCTTCATTACTTGTATTTTTTACCTCTAGTTACTGTTTCATAGGATTCCTCTCCTGATAGCTTTCGTATCTGCTCTGGCCCAGCCGCGTAGAAGTAGAGAACAGACAGGTTTCTGTTTCTTTTACAGCATATGTTTTCTGTAAGGAACATATGATTTCCGGGAAGACTATTCAAGTGCAAACATGCATTCACAGTAGTGAAGTACATACCTGAACATCTTAATGTGCTGAACTTTGAACAGGGGTAATCTCTTCCTTTGCAAGTTTGTATACAGTGTTAGCATAATGTGGTGTGGATTTGTTAGCTAATCCATAGGATCAATTGCAGGAAGAAGGAATAAAGGAGAGAAGAGTAGACTATTTCATATTTATCTTCAGTCAGAAAAGGGTGCATATATACTTACCTGAAGATACTTTCGTCTAATGACTTTGAAATAAAATAGTTTGGCATTTATAGGTTCTGACTCAAATACGTGAAGAGTAGAAAAACTGGAAGAATGTTGAAAACACAGAAGTGACAGTGAAGTTTTATATGATGTCAACATTCTTGTATTTTCTGTTAAAATTTTAAATCTGTTTGGAATTTTGGTACAAAGTATATTAAAGGTTAGAGAAAGTGAGCTTTACAGTAGGAAGCAAGTTTTAACTTAACTATGGAGTAGTAATAACCACCTCCTATGTTTTCTGAAACATCCATGTGGCATCAGATATGATGGCAACTAGGACCTGGGCTCGGGAAAATGTGCTGCAATGCTCTTAGCTTGATCTACAGGATTAAATACATTTGCTGTCCCGCAAAGTCCCAGCTGTATATTTCAGTGTGATTCAATGTTTAGTTGAAATGTCTGTCTTGTGGCATATAGAATACCCTGGAATAAAACAAACAAACAAAAAAACTAAAACGGCCCTTTCTGTTAGAAGGGGGGAAACAAATAAAATTCCCAAATCTGAAAATTTGAAATAGATTTCAGATTTTTGGGATTTTCCCTTTTGTAGTCTATGGTGTGCAGAAAGACCGAACACTTCTAATACTTGTGCACTGATAAACTGTGTTTGATCCATCAATTAACGTGAAAAAAATCCCTCTTCACCTTGAAAATACACCTTGTTCTCAGGAACAGATGGGGAAAATGAAGGTTCATATAAAAATGGTAACTGTTTTAAAGCAATGCAAGCGTGGTGCTTCATAAGATTTGTTGCTTTTCTGTCCTTCTAGATGGAAGAAGATAAGGGTTCAGTCAGCTCAGCATGTGACTTTGCTGAAAGCAGGCACAGAGGGGAGGACAGTAGGCAACTCCTAGATCCATCTAGCCTACCCGGCAGTTCTTACGTTCACTAGGTAGTACTCCCACTCTACCCTAATGTGTGTGTATATATATATTTTTACATATATCATATATAGACAGTCATGGAGCCATCTCCAAAATACCCATATTTTTGGTATCTACAAAAACCTTTGCATCATAGTACGTGGGTTTGATTTTTCCTTATCGAGCTCAATCATTCTTTGATTCTACACTTCAGTTGCTTTTTGATTTATTCCATGAAATGGGCCATTATCATATAAAGTGTAATGTTTATTGTGATCCTAGATTTTACCTTATGAAAATACTTTGCTCATATTTGGGCCGCAAATGACATCAGATAATTCTCTATACTTACTAATTTTTTTAAAAGCGTTGTCTCTCCTGCCTTCAGCTTCCTGAGGGTTTGTTTCAGGTCTTCAAAGACCATTATGCTCTACTGCCTTTTCATGCCGGGTTTTGCTTTGATATAAAACTGTGATCATAATTTTTTGCCATGGAGATAAAAATGAGGAAAGGGACACTTTAGCATATTATAAGTATCTTCTTTCTATGCAGTGGGTATAAATACAAAAAATTCGTGTTCACCAGGCAGTGGTGCACAGTAATATCTACACATAAAATGGAATTTATTTTATGATGACCTTAATGTTCTCCCAGTATTACTTTACACTTAACTGTGAAATTGATAAAACATAAATATTATTTTGAGGCTTATGTAAGGTCATATTTGCTGGTTTTTTTTGAAAAAGAGTAATATTACCTTTTCCATAAATTGTGGTTCAAGCATGATCCTAGCTTTTTGTGACTGTCTAACCTGAGAAGAACAAAGGAAGTTCTATTGAAGAAGAGAGACCAGCCCTCCAAAATCCAGAGCTGAAGGTTCACTCCTTGGAAGCTAGTTTGAGGTTACTCTTGGTTTATCTTTCTGTCAGTCTTTGAATTATATCTAGGACTACTAAGTTCTCAGGTCAGCAGATTCTAGGGAAAGGAAATGTCCAGTCCATCTTATCCTACATAAAACAACCGTAACAGGAACCTTTACAGTAACTTTAAAGGTATTACTTGTTCTGCTTCAAGTTGATGGAAGGACTAAATATTCTTTTTGAAATCCTAAATGTAGGAATGTTGAGAGTGTGTTTTGTATTGCTGTAAACACACTCGTGAAGATCACCACATCTGCAGCAGGGAGTTTGCATTCTGACCTCCTCGTAGGAATTCCTTCTGTTCTGTCTGATTTCTTGTCTGATAAACCATGAGCGCAGGATGAAGTGGCTGTGAAGATCATGTTGGCTAGAACTGCAGTGCTGCACTTTGTGCCCTTCCTAACTATGGTATCTTCTGTGACAGTACAGTTGTGACCAGGTGTGATGGTCATCAAGTAAAGGCATTCAAGGACTCAAGCTCTCTTGAGATGCATTTTATTTTGGTTTAACCAAAACCCTTTAGACCTGTCAGTTGCAGTGCTTCTGCTCCTGCCTCTCAAGTATTTACGGAAGTTCATTGTTGTAGTAAATGCTCGTTTTGTGTCCAGAAGACCTCCCAGATGAGTGTGAGTCATAAGTGTGTGTTCTGTCTGCACTCATTCATGGCCTCTGAAGTGCAGCAACTGAATCCAGGTTTTCAGTTTGTGATGCTTCTGGGCAATCCTGTAAGCATCACGTTAAGTAGCACTATGGGGAGATCTGGAGGGACCATGGGGAATGAGAGAAACAGAGCTGAGGAAGGGACAAGCATTGAAAAAGATGCATGGAAATACCCTCCTTGTTCTACCCAATGCAATTTTTCTCTTGGATTTCCAAATTCTTCTTGTTTCTGTTAGCTGCCTCTTCTTTGTAGTATAAGAATTGTTCTGTTATGAAGCTGTAATCTGTCCAGCCACCTGTTTTGGGGGACTAGGAAGAAATGCATCTACTCATAGTAAACTACTCCCAGAGGAACCTCTGAGGTTCTTAGATTTGCTTGCAGTGTCGGGCAGATGTGGGTGACATAAGAGAGATTGGGATTGGAAACCAAAGTCTTCAGACAACAGTCAGCTACCTTTGGTGAAAGTTGGGGGAAGCTCTTAAGAGAGCTGTGTCTTATCAGAGACTAAGATGTCTCCTCTCAGATTTCTTCATTTACTGGTGCCTGAGAGTGAGGTGAGGATAACAGGTGCTTAAGTGTAGCTCGTGTGTTCGGCATTTGTTTGACAGGACGCTCTCCTGGGGAGTTTCAAATTAAATTAAAAAAGCATCCCCCTACTCCATATTTTTATTTCCTTTTGGAAAGGATGCTGAAGTCATTTTTGGATAGTCTCTCTCCAGCAGTAGTAGATTCCAGTTAGATTGTAGTTACGCTATGGTTGACTAGTGCGCAAAACAAAAGAGGAGCACACTGAGGGATGGCATTTATAGCTGTACACTTCTGCAGTACTTTCATTTTGTTTGGATCTTTCTCACCTGCAAAGAATGAACAGTGGAAAGTTTATTATGCTAATGTTGATTTATTCTTTATGCTGTCATGAACATGATAATCTTTCTAACATCAGCCTTGTTTGCATTTCGATAAAAGATATTCACAACATCAGGAATGTGCTTTTGATCCTTGCCAAGCCAAGGATATCTATGGTCATGGTAAAATGTAAATCGTTACAGGAAGTTTTATTCTACACTTCTTGAGGAAAAGTTGCTGCTTATGATCAGGTTGCTGCCTTGCACTCTGCAGCTCTGGTCTGAAGCCTTCCCTTGAAGGGTTTCCCTTAAAATAAGGGGATAAACTGCAGGATGCTCTGCTTCAGAGATTCCTTATAGCTGGAATACAGAGAACTGCCAACCAGTTTATTTCCAACATAGAGCAGAGATGGTGCTAAACGATTTCTATACACTCACCAAGGCTTCATTTGAACCTTGGGAATATCAAATTTTAGCGTATATAGACCTTAGGAAGGGAAATGGTAATGTTGTTCATAATTATAGTTCTATAAAATTGAAAAATATTCAACACTCTAACTTTAAAAAAAACTCTGCTCTTCCTGAGTGTTTTCTGATAACATCTTCATTGCTGGAATCTGTGAGTACTGATATTTTTTTTCTTTTTCCGTTCTTTTTTTTTTTTTTTCCCCCCCTTTTATCTCCTCCTTGCAGCTTACTGAGGCAGGTGCAGGTATCAACTGCTTGGACTCCATGTGCTGCTTCTCAGATGGGGAAACAGCATGCACATCTGTTAGAAGAATGCTGGAACGACTAATGGGAAGATGTAGTCCGACCCGGGTCAACAGGTGTGGCATTTCTCTCAATAGCCTTTGCTGCAGACGATTCTCCTATAAACTGGAACCTGATGAGCCTGCAGCAATAGATGTCTAGCAAATCAGCTGCAGATTTCGCTTATTTAAGTAGGAAATGCAAATCTTTATTGTACCTTTTTCATGCTAAATGTTTCTTGTTTCTTTTTGAGTGCTTTCTTTTAGGATGGGGAGGGGGAGAAACAGTTTTGAAAAGGTTTCTGTTACAACATTTAGTTTGGCTTTCTACAAGTTCTTATGTTGTATCTATCTTAATTGCTCTTGATTCGTTCATTCTTCTCTTTAGAAAATCAAGCCTTGCTGCTGTTTTTGTTCTCCTTTTTATGATTTTTTTTTTTTTTGGTCACAAATCAGGAGTTGTTTGTAAAGTCAAAAGACTTTTCCCTTTGGTTCTTGATGTACAACCTCCAAATATTTACCTTGGAGCTTGTGTTACTCCTGAAGGTATACAAAAGGCTCACACTCCCCCCCTTTTATGTAACTTCATTGTTCGAAGGAGAATCTTTAAATCTTTCAGCCATTGATTGATATAAAGATGAGATATTTTTGTAGTATAACTTTTATAATCTATTTCTAAAAATCAGAGAAATTGACAGAACAGAGCCTTCAGGTTCTAAGAATTTTAGACATTTTTTCAGTTCTAGAAGGTATATTGTCAAAATCATGTGTGCCATTCAAAGTATGTGCTAAATTAATCTTTTTCTCTTCACAAGCCACATGTGAAACAAACCTCAATGGGATAAAAGCACGTTAGAGCCATCAAATATGGCTAAGGAGCAATACTGCTCTTGCAGTCAGCATAACTGTGAGAAAAGCTCTTACTAAAACTGCTAATGTGCCATCTCCCCATTTCCAAAAAGAGGGATAGCTGACAAATGTGGAAATATTTGGGGGTAGAAATAAAAACAATGTTTTGTACATCGTAATCTTTCAATCCCTGAAATGATATCATGGCCCTTCACTGGTCAAAAGGCAAACCTGAAAAAGTTACACTTCACATTTTCAAGGAAACTCATTTTGTATTTGAACAGCTTTGTCTCTTTTGGTTAAAGGCTGTGATATCATTCATTCAGTATAAAAATCCTGTGTGGGTCATTTTCACTGACAAGCTTTGTCAGTTCTGATTCTGCCTTTAGATATTGCCTTGGTATGTAGCACGTCGCTGTTCTGAACTTGCGTTGAATACAGTGTCTTTGATTTCAGTCAGGTTCTCTCTTCTGGCTTGCTTATGAAATTTATTCAACATTTCTACAAATCTAAGATATGATTATGCAAAATGTTTCATTCCACATGAAAAAAAAGAACTGTTATGATTAAGTACATTTTAAATTGCTGTATAGAAAGTGAGCATGATGTACGAAATAAACAATTGAATAGCATTTTTAATCTACAAGGTGAGCATTTGATTGGTTTAAAAATCAACATTTTGGTAGCAGTTACTCATAAGTTTGTTGTTGTTTTTTTCTACTTTTCTGTAAAACTATGCTTTCCAAATGAGGAACTTTCTCATGCTACTTTTTTCATTTATTGTTATCTAATTAGGGCAGATTTTTAGTTAACATTTGCCTTAGTAATGTATAGTCTTATAAGGTAGGTATTCTGTGTTGTATTTTCTGCAATGCATTACATTTTTACAATTTCCTTTTTTTTTTTCCACTCAGTGTTTCTTTCTTTAAGAGCTTACAAATATTTATTGATGATAACTCATATTTGACAGAATATTCAACACTTTTTGAAGACTGCTTTTTCTCAGGTTTCTTGTCTGCTTACCTCCATGTAGGTTTCAGACAAAGTTCCATTTAGCTGAATAATTTTAGAGTTGTTAGAACACCGAAGTTAGCATTATGTTTAATGAATATGCAAAACGATTGGTGCTACACGGTGGGTTTGAATTCTGTAGTTTTTGCTTCTGCCTCTGGTTGAAATTAATCTTGTTTCACTGTAAGTTTATGTACAATACAACTAGAAAAGACTTAAAAATTTTGTTATATTTGCTTTCTTCAGTGACTTCAGTTCCTTCCATTCAACACTGACACTCAAACCCTGGTCTAAAAGTCATGGTACTAAGACTTAATTTTTCCCCTATGCTTTCCTGATAATATGTGGAAGTCTCTGTTTATTTTTTAATGTACTAATTGCTTAAATCACATCAGACAGTTACAAGGTGTGAAATGCTGAAGGTACAGATAAGAAATGTGTTTCGTGATTTAAAAATGCTCATAAAATTGTTTAGCCTTTGTTCATGAGCTTGAGCTGCTTTGATTTTTACGTAAAGATGGTGACTTCATAAAATGGTGCAGTCCCAAACAGGATGGTCTTTTTGAGTTTTTGTGCTTTATAAAACGGCTTCTTATTCAACCAGGAGGTAGCTGCAAATTACCTGTATTGAATTAAGTGATGCTGGTAAATATATTGTCTGTGAGAGTGCTGTAGGACGAAGAGCACTGTTTCAGTAATGTTGCTATAGCAAGCTTGGGCTATATTCTGTGCTCCTCGTATTCTGTCAAATATGATAGTCTGTCAAATCCAGTAACTGAACATGAAACCAAACGCGGTACCAAATTTTGATAGAAACTTTGATGAATCAAAGTTGTACAAATGCTTGGAGTAGCGGGCCACGGGAGTACAGTCTCTTGTACTTAATTTGCTGCATGTAAAATGTGTTCCAGAAGTATCTTCTATAGCTTCATTCACCAGTTAGAATATAAAATGTGTGGTGTGGTATGATAATACGCATTTTTGTCTGTCTGTTCCATTAAATTGTCTGTCGACTTGTCAGTCACTAAAATATTAAGAATGCTGGATCACATACATTTCTTGTACAGTAGGATTCATTACCGAGTTGTTCGGATTTCCCATTAGTGGTATTCGTGTCAAGGCACCACATGTACAAGTTCTAAAGAAACAGCAGATTTCTGACAGAGACAAATTTGGAGGATAAGTTTGTTATATTTTGATTTCCAGTCTCCTGTTTTTTCAGCTTTTCACATACAGTTCTATAATGTTGTTCAACTTGGAACAGTATTTCTTCCTAAGTAGGGAGAGAATGTCTTCCTTGTGAGAAAGACATTGTGAGATCCTGTCTGAATCAAAAGTTGGACGTGTTAGGTAGTTTACCTGATGCCTTAAAATTTAACTTAAATTTAAGGGATAAAATAAATTCCAGGCTATAGCTAAGTTTTGCCTACCCGCACCTTTATCCAGCACGGATGTTTGGCGTTAGAGCACCAGTACCCTGGGCTACCACGGTTAGCTGTGCGTACCACAAGGCTTTACTAGAATGACCTTTGGCTGTACGATGACACAAAGCTAGGAGGAGTGGCTGACACACCAGAAAGCTGTGCTGCCCATTCAGCAAGATCTGGACAGGCTGGAGAGTTGGGCTGAGAGAAACTTTGTGAAATTCAAAAAGGACAAACGTAGGGCACTGCACTTAGGGAAGAATTACCCCATGTATCAGTACGGGTTAGGGACTGACCTGCTGGAAAGCAGCTCTGTGGAAAAAGACCTGGGAGTCCTGGTAGACAACAGGATGGTGGTGAGCCAGCAACGTGCCCTTTTGGCCAACAAGGCCACTGGTATCCTGGGGTGCATGAAGAGGAGTATGGCCAGCAGGTTGAGGGAGGTTCTTCTTACTCCCTACTCTGCCCTGATGAGGGCAGAGGCATCTGAGTACTGTGTCCAGTTCTGGGCTCCCTAGTTCAAGAAGGACAGGGAACTACTGGAGAAGGTACAGCCAAGGGCTGCAAAGGTGATGAGGGATGTAGAACATCTCTCTTATGAGGAAAGGCTGAAGAAGTTGGGTCGTCTTAGTCTGGAGAAGACTGAGGGGGGATCTTATCAATGCTTGTAAATTACTTAAAGGGTGGGTGTCAAGAAGAGGAGACCAGTCTTTTTTCAGTGGTGCCCGCTGACAGGACAAGAGGACACAAGCTTGAACATAGCAAGTTCCATCTAAACATGAGGAGCTTCTTTACTTTGAGAGTGGCAGAGCACTGGAACAGGCTGCCCAGGGAGGTGGTAGAGTCTCTGTCTCTGGGGACATTCAAAACCTTCCTGGATGTGTTCCTTTGTGACCTTCTCTAGGTGAACCTGCCTTGGCAGGAGGGTTGAACTAGATGATCTCCAAAGGTCCCTTCCTTGTGATTCTGTGTCAAATTGTAGCCTTCGCAGCGCCTCAGCTTACACAGGCAACAGTCAGAGTTGCCTTGAGGCACAAGGATAAAACTTCATTTGTAAAACTGGCCTATAAACCTCTGGTCATTTCAGCAAGGGGAACATCTGTAGCTGCGAGTGAACTTTGCCAGGAAGGTAAACATAGAATTCTTAATTGCATAGTTGGCATGATTAATTGCAACGCATTTTGAAATGTTTGAATGAATTGGAGGTGCCTACATGAAATTAATAGATTAGGTAAACGTAACTCTTTAAAAAGACTAATCTCGTAGCACTTTTTTACCTTTCGCTTTCGTAGACTTTTTTCCTCACCTCTAGATGATGAATTCCCAGTCAGCCAAACTTTTCTTTTATTGTTACTTTAGATCATGGAGTTCATCGGATCCCTTCTATGCCAACGACAGAAGCATCTTGACTCTCTCCAGAATGGACTCAGCCACTTGTTAACAGGGACATTTGTAAATGCCTTGGGGAAGCCATGTGGTGCTCACACACCTATAGTAGGTTCTGAAGCGAGTTCAGTGCTACATCCCTGCCCTAGGAAAGACTAGCATGACTTCCAAATACAAACCGTGGCTTGTCTTGTGAGCTAGCATAAGTCATCTGGACAGTAATCGCTTCCGGTATATTTTTTTCTAATTACATCCACAAATGGCGCTTTTTTTTTTTTTTTTCTGGTAGGGGTTGCTTTTACCTCTGACGATTTAATCCTTTTTGTTATGAGCAGATTGGAATCCCGCGTTCGTTACTTGAGTCATCACTGTAGCACAGTGACAAAAATCTTCTCCTCCTAAATTCAAGTGATCCAATAGAACGGAATTTGCACAATGAAACAAGTTGCAACTTGCATTTTTCATGATGACCCTTCATTTTAAACACACACATTAATTTTGAGCTCTTTCTTACAGATGCTGTCTTAGCAGTTTGCAAATCAGTTTTGTTATTTCCGTGGAGGGTTACTGTAAGCAATCGGCTCCGTAATTTTTGAGAGATTAAAATACAATTCAAGTATTTATGCTGGTGTATGAATGGCAATATATTAGTCATTGCTTTGAAAAACACTGTTAACTTTAACAAATCAATAATTGAAAATAATAAGGGAGATAACTGTTCACTGTTCTCTTCAAGTATAATTGAGAATCCGGTCATCTTTTATTATGCCCTGTGTGTTTTGTTAACAGTTCTTGATCCTGACATGGAAAAATGTGTAAGAACCGCTGGATTGTGCAGAAGTCTCACTAGCATAAATTTTTTTGAATTATTAATCCTTTAAAAGTTGGGAATTTTTGCATGTTTTATTCTTTTCATGTATTTATATTTGGTCATGTACTTTAAAGATACAATTTATGTTTAATTATCTTCATATATCTGAAGGATCTGAGGCATTGATGGCAATGTTTTGATACCTAAGTACGCCAATAAAAACAAATTGCACAGATGGAGCTTTGGATGGTACATCTTGCAGGTACCTCTGTCGTCCCCGTAGAAACGTGTCTGCATGTTTGGGGCTGGGGAGCAACATTTGCCTCTTCTTTCAACTGAGGAGACTAAACCTATTGGTTGTCTTTAGATTTGGGGATAAAATGGCAGTGCTGCCACCAGGGACAGCTGCAGAGCATTGCTTTAGGTGCCACAGTTTTTATGGCTGGAGGCTGGGAAAAAATTGCTGCTGCTTCTTGTCCCTTGTTCGGTTATTCAGTTTTAAGTCAGTCTCTAACACTGAAGTCCCATCAATAAATGGAAGTATCTGTCTTCCTGTCAGACACTAAAAGATGTAAAGCTGCATATTAAAATTATCTCTGGGTGGAATAAACTGTAAATTGAACACAGTCTAGAAGAACTTCTTTAACAAAGGTGTGGTTAGCATAGGATTTGGACCAAAGCAGTATTGGCTGCTTTCACCCTGCCTCCACAAGTTTCCACTATTGACTTAAGTGCTGCCTCCCAAGCAGATTGCACAGCAAATACTTAGTTCATGATTCAGACACATCTTGCCCTCCTGCTGTGACATCTTGGTGGGGCCTGGACTGCTGACAGAGGAGTGTATCCTTCTTGCTATGGTTATCCCAAAATCTCTTGAGTTCAGTGAGCTGCAGGAGAGGAACTGTTCAAGAGGTTGCACTTTCCTTGTACCAAATGCTTCAGATGTTCCTTACTTACAAACAGCTTTGCTGTTCGTTATTCTTGTTCGTGACTTTAATTGATATTATTTCAGTTCTCCTTGTGGAACTTTATTTTTGCACCAATGACTGGAAGCTTCGCTCTAAACTGAAGGCTGCAGGTACTGCCGGATTTTCAAGATCTCGTTGTTGAAGGCAACATTTGTGTAATAAAGCAATTGTCATTGCAGCCTTTTTTGGAAACTTGTAGAGAACTGAACATGCAGTACATGTTCAAGGGTTTTGTCCCACTGGTATAGATGAAGACCAGTTCATAAGTTGATTAAGAAGCTCTGAAAAGGAATTATGAAACAGAAGAAACAAAATAAAAATAGGGCAAGTTTTTCTTTTCAATTCGGTGTTTGTGGTTTGTATCTGTATCATGCCTTCAAATGTGTAAAAGTGCAGCGAAGCTTGAAAATTTCAATTGTGCACTAGATTCCCACATGAGTGTCCAGATGATTTAAGAATTACTGAAAATTGAGCCTTACGCCATAGGTAGTAACATGTGACTCATCTGACTGCATGTAGTTTGAACCCTAGTTCCTATGCAGTGATGCAATAAACAACTGTCATCTCTCCAATCCCCAAGAAAATGTTTCTCCAGATGTGCAGTAGTAACAAAATACACTTGGATTTCACCTACTCTTGTAACTATATAGCATATATACAATACTAAATCTATTTTTAAAAATAATTATTTTCTTATTTTAAGAATCATCATACTGCCAGGGATACCTAAGAAATACATTTTTTTTTTAATTATTATTATTATTTACTCTAATCAGATATCTGCTGTTTAGCTGTATCATCTTCTATGTCTAAATCACAGTGTTTCACTTTTCAGAAGTACTTGTTTGTCCGCATCGACCATAGCCCTCTAACCATCCAGTTGGCTTGTGTGACCATGTTAGCTCGTGAGTCTGCGTGGTTAATGTATCATGTATGGAAACGTGGTTCGTTGAGTAGAGGAGAAGGCAGAAGCTTTGATTGATAGACATCCCCACTCCAAGCATTTAGACTGGCTCAGCTCTCTACGTACACCTATTTTGGCTTTTACCACACAAATACGTTAATCATATTTTCACAAAAGAAGCACTGTCTTATATTTGAAGAATAATTTACATTCATTATGTGTTTCTTTAAAACCTTCAATTTCCTCTTCTCCCTTCCCCCTGCTTTCCCTTTTCCCAGTGTTTGTAAGGTTACCGAAGAAACATGCATTTAAACAATTCAGGAAGAACTAAGAATCCATCTGTCTGCCAAGGTATAGTTTTCTATTTGCAGTAAATCTAAATCAGTCATTTCTCATTTAGTAAGAACGTAGACTTGGTTTAGCGCAAGACCAGATTTTTTGGTCTGACAAATAGTTTGGATGGAAGAAGTGACTGGTTTTGTACTGATGTCACAATCTCTTAGAATTGCTTCCATTCAAGGAGGAAAGATTTTATGTATTTTCTTTGACAGCTGAAGTGTATGAAACCATTCACAGTGTAGAGTTCTTCATGAAGAAGACTGAACAAAATAGAGCTCATTCAGTGTAGCATTAGCAGTCCTCTCTCTGAGCTAGAGCATGAAGTGGGGGAGCAAGAATTTGGCATAGAAAGGAAATGCTTTAGAATTACCTCTTAGCCTTGACCTCCATAACGTGTGGCAGAAAAGCCCCGGGTAGTGTTTGTAGTCACTCAACTATGCAGCATCTCTGAAAAAGCACCTTCTCCATGGCCACCTTCAAACGGGGACTGAGTTCTCAGCAGATTTTAGTTCTTGTTTTCAGAAAAGTAGGGTTTGGTTTTGTTACTTAGAAAACCAGTTTTAGTTGCCAAACATTTTTAAAGGGTGCAATGGAAAAGATTAAGTGGGAAGATGCTCTGAATTGTTTCACAAATGTAAATATTCTACTTTAAATATTTGCTATATTTTTTAAGGTTATGGGGGGGGAGGGGTAACAGAAAAAAAAAATGCAAAGGAAGGAATGCTGAAAACTTTGGCTTTACATTTTCAGAATGATTTCTTATTTTCTAGTGGAAAAGAATATTATTTGAGAAAAGCTATGTGACTTAGAATGCAGTCTAGGCAACTATAATTTCTTACTGGAAACCTTTGATAATATTTCAAACACATTTTTTTTATGACAGTATAATCTATATTGGAAAAAAATCTCATTTTCTAGCATTAGGAGAAAAGCTGTAGTCTATATTTGAATAGGTTTATCTGATACTTCTGTGCTTCTTAATATTAGTGATTTTGGTGAAATTCAGTGTTCAGAAGTGCTCAGTCAGAATGTGCTTCTGAACCATTTATTTTGAGAGTCTTGTTTTCTTGCTGTAGAATACCTAGTATCTCTCACGCCAGCGTCACCACAGTCGCCTCTGCAGTCTTACGCAGACCCCTTTAAAGGAGATATTCCTAGAGCTGGGCAAACCGTTCATTCACTATGGACTAATTTTAGCCGTTTTCTGTTCCTAAATTATTTCCTGGTTAGACTTTCTGTTTTTGCAGATCGGGGTTGTTTTTTTTCTCTGAATGTTTTTACTGTTGGTTGTTTTGTGTGTTCTTTGCTTCTGTTGTTTGCTTCCAGTGGCATGATTTGTCTGGTTTCTGCTCTCTATTGGAATGACTCAGTTTGTAACAGGAGGAGGAAGGATGGGATGCTCGTGGCTGTATCAGCTCTTGCCGGCAGTCGTCTTAGAAGCGCATTTGCAGCAGTATTTGCAAGGCTTCCGCTTTCCATAGATTTTTTCCTTCAGCTAAATTCTGCTCGTAGCGGCATCCGAAATAACATGGTAGAGAGCCCGTGCGTGCTGCCCAAGCTTCCGTGGCTTTCGTTAGAAGGAATGTTCCCATCACGTTGAAGCCTTCGCCTTGCTCTCGCTGTTGCCACGCTATGAATTTGTATTACAATAAGTACATACAATTGTCATTATTGTAGCTATGACTTCTGTTGTTGTTGTTGTTTCCAGTTTGTATAAATGCATAAACATGAAAAAAAAAAACAAAAACCTGAGGGGCCATGGGCCAAGGACTGCTCTGTGTAACACGGGGAAATGAAATATGAAGCTTATCAATCAGAAGTGGGACTTGGCTGAAAGAAACCCTGATGTGCAGCTCCAGGGCATATGGTGTATATTAATTTGTCCTCAGACGGTTTAGAAGAAATTCTCTCATACTGCAGCAGGTTCTCAACCTTTTGACAATGGGATAAAAGATAATCCATGGGGCATATAGTTTAGAAAGAGGGAAAATGATTAAAAATGAGACTCGCGTTCAGGTGTGAAGAAGATAGATAGCATTGCTGCAGCAAAGAATATATTTTTACAATTCTTACCTACAGTCCCATGAGAAATTTCAGGTCCTATGCACACAAGAATAAATCCTCTAGACTCATCTTACTTCACTGACGTGTGATAAAGTTCTGCTTTTTTTTTAAAGAAAAAAACCTTGAATGGTATCATCGCTGCAAGAATTACCTTGTTTTAAGATGTTGATCCTTAATTTTAGGCAAATAAGGGGCATCGACAACTGGAAACTAGCAATAATTAGTACAAAGAATTCTGGACCTCTGACACTGTGGCTGCCTCATGTTATTTTGATTCTCTGACAGCGAGTCCGTGTGCTTGCTCATTGTACAGCTTGGTCAGTAGAAGTTGTTTTAAAAAAAAGGTTTATGAAAATTATATTTATTAAATAAAACTTTCACTTCTAACTGAGTCATTGTTTTAATTATGTGTGTTAGAGGAAAATATATCAGAGGAGTAAAGCAGGTGCCAAGGATCATTCAGTTAGCAAGGCTGAGGATACATTCCCTGCAGGTGTGGACACACCCCCCCCACCTACACAGACACTTGAGAGCACTAACAAATGGAAGTATGGAGAGCACCTCGGGCTTCTCCTTGCTGCCTCCTCTGGCTGGAGAGACATCCTCCAGTAACAAGAAAAAAAAACAAACAACAAACCAAAACACAGACTCCAAAAAAAAAACAAACACCCAGGCCCAAACTTTATATAAACACACTTCTCTATGTGTATACAATGCAGGGGTGCTGCCTCCAGCAGCTGAGCTCCGTTGGTCAGTTGGCCCAGCTCATGGAGCCTACCATGAGAGTGAGTGAGTTGGTGGTGACAAATTGCAGCATGGGCTTCATTCAGTCCCAGTTCTGTAACAGCAGGAGTTTTCAAGAGTGCACTTGGTTGTCTGGCCCCAGCTTTATCCTCTCACCACACAACATGTACAGCTCCATCAGCAATTCCCCTCACAGGCTTAGCATCCTGTCGCCTCCTTGAACTTTTATACTCAAAAGCCAGAATTGAGGTGGGAAAGGAAACAGCTGTCATTTCATGTAAAACATTCAAATTACAGTTAGGCAACTTTTGTTAAATTCAGCCTGTGAGGAGGAAGAACTCCCAAGAAGCGAGGTGCTAATTTGTGTAAATGTCCAGACTTAGGCTGGTGTTCCAGGTGCCTGGTTAAAGGGTCAGGAGCAAACCTCTGCGCGTGTTCGGTCAGCTGAGTAGTGCTAAGCTAAGGCCTAGTTCTGATGGACGAGAGTGTAGGTCCTTCAAGTATTTAACGGTGTGGTGTCTGCTCTTTTGAGAGCTCAGCAGAGTGAATGGGCCCCTGCCTTTAAAAACCAAAGATCATCGGTGTACCATACCCAAATAAAATCTACACAGACTTATGGCAACATGAATTAAATCAAGGGTGAATGACCAAAGTTTATTAAATGCAGTCTTAAAAAATTATATCTTTCTTAAATAAGGATTTCTCCATATGGATTTCATTGTAAAACAGCTTTGAAGCAAGTCATAAGTTACTTATAAACACGTTGATCAATAAAAACAAGTCACTTTTTACTTTAGTCCGGCTGCATTTGAACACACAGAGTGTGTGTGGTGTCTTCCTCCACCTGCTGCATCATGTCAGTGCAGCAGGGCTGCAAAAGATCAGCTCCATGGTGGCCTTGTAAACATTTCAAATAAGCAGGAGACAGGGTGGGGGAGCAGCTCTTATTTTTTTTTTTTAACCACCCACCACCCCCCCCAAAAAAAGACTTACCCATGAAGTGTATTTTCTGCAGGACATATATTCCTTTTTTTTTTCCTCCTGCTTAAAAGCACATTCGAGAAATAAGTCTTACAACTAATACACTGAAACAAGGCATGAGAAGACTTAGTCATGGCAATTTCACGGGAGCTTTATTGCCTCTGTTGGTAATGAGAGGGATTGTAAGAAGTTACATTTGAACTTACAGAGATATGTAAGTAAGTGATGGTTTTTTACTAAATATAATCTTGAGATTAAGTGTTTTATATCAGGGCACTTCTAATTTTGTACATATTTAATGTATAAAAAACAGGTTACAAACTTGATATTCGCCTTTTTTTTTTCCTTGACATTTGGCAAAATTCAATTGATCCATTTAAGGGGAGATCATCAAATTGAAGACATAAGCACTTACGAATTAAAGCAATCCAAGAATCCAAGTAAGCAACTGTCTGCATTCTTTAAAAAAAAAAAAGAAAAACCACACAAATATATAAAGGAAAAAACACATGGCCACATCTGAGCACGTTTCAATACAAAATATTCCCTGTAACCAGGCATTTTGTCCTTAGAACAACACCCTGTTAAATCAATGTTTCTTTCAACTTCAGTCACTGTTTTTGAAAAACTTTTAAGATGCCATCATAGCACAAATAAGCCTTTTCTGCAACATAATTAGTCAAAGTTTTATGTATTTCTTTATAATTACACAGTAATTATAAGCATGTAGTACCAAACTGATGACAACACTATTTTGTTGAAAAGATCTTGCATTCAAAAGGAATATTCTTTAAAACACCACGGCATTACGCCACGACCCAATCCCAGACTTTTTCTGAGGGCCAAGTCTGTATTGGGATAAAAAGCAAGTCAGTTCTCTCCACACACAGCATACTTGAACTAATCAATCTGAAACTGTACCAAAACCCTCAAGACAGGAAACAGCACGCATAGATACCTTGTAGAGCTTTTTTTCTTTCCACCCCACCCCCCAAAATTTTCAAGTCCCCAGTTATATTTACACAAAATTGAAAAGGAAATACTGAAAGTAGCAAAACACACTTTTTTTTTTTTTGGCATAGCCAATTCCAGTAGCTGGAGAAAGTTTGCAATGTTGTGGTGGGTTTTTTTTGTGGAACTGTATTCTTGAAATAAATGCACAATTGGATTTGCTTAAAAGGACACTGCTGTAGGGGGAGCTCACCTTGGAGGCGACTTCAGAGAGTACAAATAAAATTGTTTTGGCGGCTTAATAGTCAAATTTTTTCCTAAAATACTTTTAGCATCTACATAAAAATGTTCTGCTGTTTAGTGCAAGTATCAATTACTCATTTAAAAAAAAAATCATTCTGGCCTTATCTTGGGACTATTCAGAGCATGGACTTCAACCTCTAATCCTTATTTGTAACTATTGTCTGTCTCTTCTCCTGGAGCTTGGTTATTTTCCAGCTTGTTTTCCAGAGCAGCAGTTATCAAATCTCTGCACAAGTCACTAAGTGAGGAGTAAAAGACCATATTTAGCACAAAAGCAGCTCAAGAGCTCTTGTAATATTACAAATAAAGAAGAATCCCATCTGATAAAACTTGTTTTGAGCAAAATGAAATTCATTTAGTTAAATGCAGTAAGACAATAAGAAGTAGTGATGATCAACAAAATAATTTAAGCAAACAAAGCCAGCGTAGTATTTTAAATCTGATCTGTGCTCATTTGGGAAAGCTTTACTCTTCATTTCTATATTTGGCAACCACAGTGATACGTCAATTTAAGGAAAACTCAACAAAATAATTAAAAAATGGGTGTCATCCATAATGGCAGTACCTCTATGTTATAAACATTTAACTCACTTCTCAGGATAATGGTTTCAGAACCTAGATTCACATCAAACTCACCAGCTTCTTGTACAACAGGGCCATTTCTTTCGTCATACCTCAACCAGAAAAATTACACATCTCCTTTTAAAATACTGTCTTGTGTAGCAAACATTTAAGACATAACTTCAGTATATTCAAGTTTTAGATTTCCACAGAAATGAGAAAAAAAAAAAAAATCTTTCTTTGACAGAGAGATAAGCATTTCAAAACTGTAATGAAATCTGATTTCTTCGATAACAACCTAGAGAATATTAGATTCTATCATGACGCACGCAGCTCATCTCAACGACGCTCACTGAAGGCTCTCTGACATGAAACGCGGGTGCTGTAAGTGCACAGGAGTTGTGTCGTACGCCAACTGTTCTCACAGCCAGTTGATGTACAATCAAACCATTCAGATAGGCACCTAGATACCCCAGTATCAACAACCTCGGGTTTTCTGGGTTATTTCTGTAGTTGTTTTTACCGATGCTTAAACTCACTTAGACGATACCTGTACTTTTCCAGAAAAGAAAAAAAAAATAATAATCAGACCCAGTACACTTAAATATATCACTCTTACAGGAAGTGCTATCAATACAGTCTTTGCAACTAGCCCTAAGTGTATATTTAAGGATTCTGTTAAAAATTTTTTTGATGTTGATCTGTATAATTCAGTTGTCTGATGAACAGCATTGTGCTTTATGTGAAACCAGAAACCTCAGAATAATTATAAAGCTTCTAGGACTTATGGGAGATGAAACTAGGGTGGTCCACCAGAAAAAAAAAAATAAAACAAACCCCAAAACAACCAAAAACCAAAATCCATGATGAAATCCACAATGTTGGAATTTTAACGGGCAAGAGTGGTCCAGACTAGAAGAAAAGCCCAAACCACCAGTAGAAGAATGAAATACGATATGGTCCAAGATGTATCCTTAAAGGTTTGTCTCAACCCTCAGCCATATTGTGAGGATTGATCTTCAGTTCAGTCCAGCCAGCAGAAATTGACTGTGCAATTTTCCATTTCAGGTATTTGTACAGACTATGTACACTCTAGAAGGGTCCTTTAGTGCTACACTGTCGTACTTTTTGTCCCAGCAATTTGAGGGCGTGCAAATTCCACAAAGTCATCAATAAGAACTGGCCATGCTCCTAAAAGAAAAAAAAAAAAAAAAAAAAGAGACCAGAACATAAGAACTCAGTTCGACAAGGCATTCTTGGTAAAGCTTCAAATCTAAGCAAGTTGTTTAGTTTCCAGTCTTAACTAGACGTAGTTTCAAGCAAAAGAAAAAAATTGCAATTTGATTTTCTTGCTTTAAATTTAAGAGCTGGTTAAAGATTTCTACTTCCTTTAAACTCACTTAATGTTCATCCTTCTCAAGGGTCACGCTTCCTTCATCTTCCTGACCAAAAGAAGGAGGAAAAAAAACCCAAACCGACAGAAAAAAAAGAAAGCTGACAAAAATTCTAGCTTAAAACTGTCCTGGTTTTGGCACCAGAACTTGATCTCCTCCTGGCAATAGCCACTTTAGAAATGTTGGATATTGGATGAAGCAGTCTATTCTGTAAGACACAGCAGCAGCACATCTCAACACCCCACAGCTTGCACGGCTCACCATCTGACTGCATCAACACAATGCTCAGCAGTTAGAATCAGCATCCTCAGCCTGAAAACAGCAAGATGCACTCCAAGAGCCAGCAATGTAGTGTAACGTTCCAGAAGTCTGCTATCACAATATATATACACATTCTTCCATGTTCCTTATCAAGTGACAGCTAGAATGTGTATCAGTATTTGACATATTAAGGGCAGCCATACCCAAAGAGGTCCCCAGTAATGTGCATGGCGGTCACGTCAAGGTTAAAAATACTTGTGAGCTGAGTTGTTTTTTTTATCCCCCCCCTGAAAAAAATTTTATTCCAAAGCACTAGAACATGTTTGATGCCTTTAATCTTTCTAAACTACATTGATTTATTGTGGGCAGCAGTCCACTTGCTCAATGATAAAGGAATGAGAACCATCCGTAATCATTAAATAAAGCTGTAGAAGTTTGCTCCCCTCTGCTCTGGAAGTATCAGAAGTTTCCAGCTTCCTCCACTCACTGAACTGGATCTGCCACCAATGAATGACTGAAGGTACTGAGCTGTCCTTGGCTACGGATGGACCAGAAGAGGAAAGACGAATACAAAAGTTTACTACAAACACATCTGTTAGGGTATAACTTCTGTTCAGCAATCCCAGTATGCTGACAGCTTTACTTTCACATTACTACATATCTGATCTTCACAAACTGAAGCAACCAAACTGAGCAAACATTCTCAGCTAAGAAATGCAGTAACTGGAGTACCTTACAAAAAAATGCACAGGCCATGAATCAGTTACTCAGCTGAAGATGCCAAGAACTGCGCTGAGAGACAATCTGCGTTTTTTAAATGGACAAGTATCAGGGTTTGTCTCAGTAAGAAAGAATTAGGGTTTGAGCTCAGAGAGAAGAAAAAAAGAAAATGGATTTAAGAAAGTTTTAAAACCTGTAGTAACAAAGGGATGATAACACCACGCCTTAAAGTAGCTCTAACTGAACTTAGCTCACCAGTGATATCCGAATTAGGTTGTTATTAGAGAGCTGTGCCAAAGCAGTTACACAGGAATAAATGTAGCATAAACCATAGTTAGAAGTTAATGAAAGAAAATGGAAATGTTTACCTTCCTCATCATAGTTAGACATATCATCTGCTATCATTGTACTAAAGTCTAGAAGAAGGTTCCAGGTATCCTTAGGAATTGATCTTTTATGATGTTCCTGTTTGGAGGGGTGGAAAAATTTACGTTTAAAAGAAAAAATACATTTAAAAACTCTTACATACATTCATTTGTACTGTCTTGGACACATCCATATCCCCAAAACTTACTTCTCTTGTACACACTATGAAGTGCAGTATCTGGGATCTGGGTCAAAATAGTCTATTTCATCTACTCAATACTTTAAACATATTTATCTTCCAAGTTTTGAAAATACTGCAGTCCAGTTTACGTAAAGATTTAAACTTACCAACAAAAATTTGTTCCACAAGTCTAGAAATTTAAATCTTCCATTAAGTACTAAATTCCAGTAGGCAATGGCCATTTCTAAATCTGTAATATTAAAATACATTACTTTTAGAGATAGACATTTCAAGTATATCATCTCCACATGTATCTAACACTAAGATGAACGATATAGTCATAAAGGTGACAAGATTAAACTAATGCAAATATACTTGTGGATCCTTTACAAGAAGGCAGCCATAAATAAAACCTTACACAAATACTTTATGGATTTTGACACTATCACTTGAATATAGAAGAACTGTACATTGCCCATATTAATATCTAAAATATTCAAAACACAGCAAAAGGCAGATGAAATATTGTATCTAACGACAGTTAAAATTCAGTGAAATATTTTGTCTTAGAAATGATATTGACTTGAAAAGAAAATCTGTAGTATTTAATTTTTTTAAATATATAAAATACTGTTTACATAAAACTAGCTTTTTATAGTTTCTTTTTTAGAGCAACTTTTGTAACATGGCTTTTGTCAAGCGTTCATTTCTACAACCAGGTTTCCTTTTGAAAAAAAGTCTTCTGAAGTACTGTACAAACAGATGGTTGATAGTTGGTTTGTTAGTTGTTGGTCTTTTTTTAGTTGGGTTGGATTTTGGGGTTTTGGTGGCTTGTTTCTTTTTGGTGTTGATTTAGGGTGTTTTGTTGTCTTTTAGGGGGGTGGGGTTGGAAAAAAAATTGTTTTTTTACAACAAAAGACTCCTGTTAAGTTCTTGCTTGTTCTGAATCTATTTCTTAGGACAACTGAGAAACCTGAACTGTCACAGTTCAGGACCAAGAACAAGCTGCCTGCCAGGCAACTGTGCGCTGCTGTCAGCAGTGGGTGCTGTTACGATGTACCAGTTAGGAAAGAGACTGGTTAGTGGAGCGTGTAGGGAAAAAAAGCAGCAACTGGCCTCCCTGGTGTTTGCCAAAGGCTACACCGACAGGCATTCATCGTTTATTAAGGGAAGCCAGTAACATGCTAGCTGATAAAAGAAAGTTATGTATCATAGTTCTAAATCTCTACCTAGCCTGATCTCCACCACCAGGAACTGAGGAGGGCTTCTGTACTGGATAACAAATCGCTCCTAACTGGGGTCTCGCTGAATTCAGTCTCCACACCAAGCACACAGAGTAACCTCAAAAGACTACCCAGTTGAGTGACCTCTTTTTTAACAAAAACTCTTAAATTGAAGTCTAGCAAATGTCTTCCATAAAGTCCTCCTGTGACAGCAGAGAGAAGCAGCACGTGATCAACTGCACCTCAGGAAAAAAAATAAAGAAAAACCAAGAGATAACCCAAGAAAACCACTCCTTGCCCCCAGGTACCCAAACTACTTTAAAAAAATGGGGAGGTGGATCTTAGGTGAAATCAACAGCAAACAAAACAAAGCATGAACTCTGCACTGCTGCAGGGAAAATAGATGGTGATGGGTGGAGTTTCTGAATTGTTTAGTATCTTTGATATTAAAAGTTCTTCTCGAACAGCATATTCACATTATAATGCTTCCTTACCAAAGTAAAGAATAAAATTTGTGGAGGATTTTCCAGCACCTGCAAAGGGTTGGGATTTCAGACAAAAGTGTAAGCTTGAGTTCTGAGAAGCAGAGATGAGATGGAAGTCATCACTCTTCAGCAAGTAAACTACGTGTGAAAATGACAACTTACTCAAAAGTGTAAAGATCAGTTACCTGTCTTTAACGGAAGATTTAGATACAAAAACATGCACCTCAGCTTTCAACTAAAACTACCCCTTTTCCAAAAACTAAAAGATTCAAATTTCAGATTAAACTGATCAGGTCCTCACAGAAACAGATTAGAAAACTAAGTTTTATGTACTGTGATGCACTAATAGCAGGCATACAAATAAATGCAAGGCCATCAAATCACTGCATACTTACAGTGGTTTATAAAAAACACTATAAACAACCTGTGCATTTCGACATGCTTCTGCAATTTTGAGATTACTCTTGTGGGTAAGCAAACGCCTTTATAAAACAAATCTCAGGATGCTGCAACCTCAGACTCACGTGAGTTCAAACATATCGAGCACAGACATAATGCCATAGGACAAACTACATGTTTTAAAAGAAATTTTATGAAATCACAAAATTGGAACTCAAAGATACGATGTTAGATTTTCACAAGAAAGTCCTCATGGACCAAATATGAAAGTCTCAAAATACATGCTCCATTCAGAGTTTTATCTAGAGAGATGCAAGAGAAGCAAACAATGAGATGAAGAGATTCTCAAACGATACGCGAATATCACAAGAACTTTTAAGGCATCCACGGTACTTACACTAAGTAAAGAATTATGCAGAGGCAATGCATTTCTAGAACTGTGCCTGAACTACTACACAAAGCTTGGAAGACTGAAGACCAATAGACATTAAAACCAATTTGCAAGTTCCTACAAGCTCTTATTTAGACACTCCAAAATTGACTGCCTAACTAGCAGCACTTATTTTCCAGTACTGTACTCCTAATATTCTTTTGCTTCAGGGTTTTCAGAGTTATTCTGCCCTATCATAAATTCGTGATTAGAACTGTGTATTTATGGGCACTAAAAAGGCTCACAAGCACCCAGATTCTAAGCTCAGTTCTACACCACTTTCAGATCCAGACTGAAAAAGAAAGACCAACAACAAAAACCAAACAAGCAACCTACCTTTATGCTATATATATGCTATAGGAATCTGAGAAAACTATACTTGTCTTTGTCACTGTTAGAGCTTAACCTGCATAAAGAAGCTTTAAGATGAACAAGAAATAAAACAAGGGACTTGGTTTTCCTGGCAAATAATTTTTACTGAACTATGTTCCATGTAGCATACTCAAAAGATTCATTTTTATAGAGGAGTGGGGAGGAGAGGGAATTCAGAAGAAGAATGCAAGTTTTCCTTACACCTTATATAGAGAACAAAGTAAGAAGTAAGTACTACATCAAACAGTTTTGTTATGTTGAAGCTTTGAGGAATTTAATTTTAAATGATGGTGTAATTACAGTAGCATTGTAATTTGTCATTTCACTTTTACCACCTCACAGGGAAATACTTGTTATTGTGTAAAGTTGATTAAAGATTTTAAAAGATTTAAAAAGATTTTAAAAACCCACACAAATGTCACAATGGTAACCATTAAAAAAAAACAACAAAAAAAACCACCACCAAAACAACCACACAAATCGAACCAAACCCTGCAATTGTTCACACTGCAGAACTGATTCCACAGACAGACATTCTCCATAACCTAACCTCTACCTTCTCGCAATTCAGTTACTGTCTACATTTTCCTTGTAGCAGGTAAAAAAAAATTACTAATCTTTTGCTTATTTACTTATTTTTCAATATTCATTTTAAGTCAGAAGTTGCTTTACATATAAAAGGCAATAAAACCAAAGCAGAACACACATCTTTTAAAAGCACCTGGCAGTGGTGGCCAGTTTAAGGCGTCTTCATTATTGAGAAAAATAAATTCACAAGTTGCCAAGGAAGAACCAATTGGCCTTTCAGTATTTTATTTCTTCTCAAAAGAAGTTAACAGTTAGAGAGTCATGAAATACTAGTGATGACTAATATCTTAACTACACTGTATATAAATGAATCTATGTTCTGGCTGGTTAACATTACTGCTTGGAAAAAAATAGTGCTCCCTCATTTTTCCTGTTTTGAGTAGCCAGAGCTACAGCTTGTTCGTTTAGTTCCATCAGAACTGTGCTGTTCTGCCATTATTTTTAGTAACTGATCCTTCCAATTCACCTGTTACACTAATCAAACACACAATCAGCCAAAGTGCTCTGAAAATAATGAAGAAAAAAAATAATTCAGTGAGCTGAGGGAAAAAAACAAAACCAAAACAACAAAAAGAACAACAAACCACGGGCTGTAGACAGGCACTGTGACCAGCAGCACAACAGGCAACAAGTCCAGGATATAGACATTGATTTGTAACATTCTAATTCCATTTTGCCAAGACATTTGCAAGTATTTTTGATATTTCAAGAGTACTCACAGAGAAATCAGTTTTACAGCTTAAATTTATCCTAAAAGTGAAAAATTCGATTAATCTGTTCAGTGCTACAACTTCTAAGTGGTATAATTGTGTCTTTAAGGTAAGACCATAATCCATTGTGCTTAGTGAGAACTGCACACAGCGAAAGAATAAACCCCCTCTCATTATATTCTGTAGTCTATATTAACGATGCAGACATTTCTAACAATTTGAACACCTTAAATTGACATCTCTTTTTCACAATCGAGAGATGTGTTTTATCCCAAGGGTGGTTATCTATCCGACTCACTGAATCACAGTAACACTTTCACTTACTGCTTTGATCATTTTCCATATTTACAAACAAATGATTATGATTAAGAATACATACCTAAACCTTTCTGTCCTGGGTTCTTTGCAAAGTTGAAAGTAAACTGATAAAAATCCTTAAATCTTCCCGGCTCTTTTAATTCTTGTTCCATTTTAGGAATCTGGGCCTTCAGTTTTTCTATGCTGTCACATCTGCATTTTAAAGAGCATGTGTATTTGTGTATTATTCATTTTGCCATAAAGTATGCATTATAAATTAAACAAAAAGTTATGAAGCTTCTGTGGAATGCAATATGATTATCAAAACAAAATTCAGGAAGCCTTTAATTAGTCTACATCTATACAACAATTTCATTCTTTGTTCTTACTTGTTCACAGTACCATTTGCACATACTAGCTGATACATCACATTCAGTAATCCATAATATTTTTATAAAAATGTGATAAAAGCTACTGCCTTCCCATAAGGCGGAGAAAACCCAGGTATGCTACACTGCAGACCCACATCCTTGCTATACCTACCCGAGTAGCTATGTGGCAACTAACTGAAACGCTCACACAGCGAAGACAAGTAGCACTCAAAGTCACCTCCCTTTTCTTGGTCACTAAGCATCTAGCACAGACAGCAGATGCATTTTTACAGAGGCAGACAAGTGGTGCCAGACTCCAAAAAGCCTGTGAAGTCTGCAAGGACAACGTAATTGTGAATACCCCAAAATAGGGCTGTTTCACCGTACGTTCCAGTTTGCCACTGGATTACACCGTCAGTGTCTGACACTTACTGCACACTTACCCTAGCTCAGTCATCCCATCCATGAATTCCAGCTTTGAAAATTCACACTGCGTTGCAGCTCGGAATTTCCACGCAATGATGAGCACAGTAATGCTGGCTGGGTCAAGAGCTAGATCATCACAAAACTGCTGTATACCATCTATACCAATTTTATTTTCATCTTGAGGATCTTTGGGATATAAAAGTAAGTATCAAAAAAACAGATTTTTGAAAAAGCTCATTTCTTCAAGAAGTGTATATAGGGTAAGTAAATGTTTTCAAAAAGCCATTTTGGGGATCAGCCCTTCAGTGAGTATTTTAAAAACAAAAATTAGTATTTTCAATGGTTAAGCTTTAACGACTGAGGCAGTTACTGCAATAAAGCCTCCCACACAATGAAGCTTATGTTATTTTCATTGAAAGACAAAAGCATCGCAAACATTTGTTTTCCGCCTAATAATACGCATGATATTCTGACTCATTCTGTCCAGAGAACAGTGGTCCTTTCCCACCAGCACACTTAATTATGGGCATCTTGGTGAGACTGCCGATCTGTGGACCATTATAAACAATTCTGCTGTGCCCACTTGCAAGCTGTACTGATACAACAATAAAATCTGCCCATAAACTACTAAGTTGACCTCAGTTTTATGCATTTTCTGGCATCACCAGCATGCATGAGATTGGGCATGGTAACCTCCAAGAGGAAAGTTACGTTGCCCCGTTACCGATTCCAAGTCAGCCAGGCACACTCCTCTTTCCACGAAGGAATCAACAGCTGGTCTGGAAGTGAGATGCTCACATTTCAAGTGCACTAACAAAGATCTACTGATGGAAGCCAACAAAGACTTCAGGAAATTGGCATTTGGATTATGCACACATATGAAAACTGACAGAACATGTAGCACTTCTTTTTAGCTATTTTTCTGAAGTACTAAAACACAGAATTTGTTTTACTGTACTGAATTCACTACTTGTGGTAGGATATCAGAAGTTGAACACTGGCTATATAACGCAGACTTTGTTTTCTTTTCCACGCTGTTTGTAACTAACTATCTGATAATAAGCACAAAGTGAATAAAAACTAAGGTAGAATCCATCCTTGGACTGCAGTCTTTCACTTTGTCAGGACCAAGTCCTGAGTGATGTGCTTTCCCCAAAACAACCACCAAAAATCCAGGCTAACCATTACAGTTACTCACTCTACAAGCAATTCCAGCTCCAGACCCTAATCTTATATAAATGCACATATAGTTAGAGCACGTAAAGCAACTGTGTGTAATCCTCGTGAAGAGTAAGTCTACATATATTCCCCTTCTAACCTCTCTTACAAGTAATAGAAAAACAGAGCTAAAAGACTCGACAGTTAAGATTTCTAAGCACAAGAGCATAGCTGCAATGAGACACTGACACTAAGAACACACACAGACAACTAGGAAATAAGCCTCAAAATTCAGGGTACTCACCTTTGTATCTGTTATATAATTGTTCTAACTTCTTTCTGTCCAATGATCCTTTAACAGTCTCTCGTATATAAAGTTCAGGATTTTGGAAAAAGTTGTCTGTTGCAACATCTAACTTCCAGTCATTTTGAGATAGACAACTCACTGCTGTCTTTTCACTAGATTGTGTGAAGACCATGAACTGACGCACTTTATCCTTCTGTGATGATTTCAACTTGTTCTAGTAAAAACAGACAATACTGTAACTAGAAATGTTTTGCTGGACAAAAAAAAAAATAAAATTAACAGACCTTTTATAATTTTCCCAAGCAACTAATCTTCCTCTAACTGATGAGGCAGTTAGACACCCAAACCAACACTTCCCTTCTTTATTTTTTTTTAATTTAAACTTACCTTCATTCTAGGCACTTTTCATTGCAACAAAACAAAGTTAAATCATCACAAAAATCATACTGGCAAAGCAATTACAGAAATAAAAAAATAAGTATTCTTATTGTGTATTTGGAGACAGACCTGAATGGCATAGAAAATTCATATACAGCTGTGAGCTGGGACACCTTGCTATTTAAACCAATTTTTGTTTTTTAAAAAGAAAAAGACCATTCTCCTCTTATAGAACACTACAACTATCAAAACAGGGCAACTGAAATGCGTAAATAAAGCCCCTGGCTATCAAAATATTGGCTAGATGAGCTGCCTGAACAGACATGGCAGAACAGGCTGTAGAGCAGCCTACCAGCACTGAAGAAGAGACTGGCACCCAAGCAGCCCCAGCTGACCCACCCAACAGACACAGCAGCGAGTGCAGGGCAAGGGGCAAGACCATTCTGCCAGGAACAGAATCTCCTGCCTTGCCTCCTGACGTCAGCAAGGTTCTAGGCTGGGACGTTCATTTCAGGGAGCTACGCTCTGAAATAGCTTAAAACATTTTTTCTTCTTTTTCTTTCCCTTTTTGGGGCGATTTTTCACTTTGAAGGTGCTCAACTCCACCTACATAATTTGCAAAACATTCCTGTGAGGAGGCTTTGTCTCCATTTCACAGGTGCAGCAACTGCAAAAAAAAAAAAAAGGAAAGAAAAAAAGAGAGAGAAATTTTGCCGGAGGCAGGAGGCGGGTGGTGGGGGAGCCGAGTAGCCAAGGTGAGAGCTCTGGAATTTCGGGCCTCCTGCCCAGAACGAGAGACATCCCTCTCTGCTCTAGCGCAAAACTGAATGGAGAACTTGCTGCCAGTAATTTATCAGCATAGAGGGATTCCCAATGATATTTTTGATAAGGAGCATACTCGGTATTTCAAAGATATTAGCTACACAAAACTAATGGCTGATTAGGAGAAAGCAATCACACAGCTCTTGCACTAAATCCAAATTCAGTTCTAAAGTTCACTCCATATATTTAAAGCAAAAAGGACTTCTAACTTTACAACTTGGTAAATAAAAGTTCTGAATTCTAAGTCAGGACTGGATTTCATACATGGCACAAATGAAATATTTGTAGTTTACCATGCATTCTAATCAAAATGTGTATATTCTGCTCATTATTGTAATTTCCAAGTGCATGGCTCCTTCCCAGGGAATATGTGGAATAAAGGCCAAAAAAGTCTCTAGACACAATAAACTATCCTCAAACAAATAACAAATGGTTTAGGAGCAGCATGAGTTCATGCTCTTCATTCCAAAGGATAACTGTTGTCCAATCACATTATCATTAGAAAAAAAAGATCTAATGCTTCAGAACACAAATTCATCTGCCCTGAAAGTCAAAATTGGTTTTCTGCTGCTTGACGACAGTGAATGTGAACACTGTTATTTGTAAGAGTTGTTAAGTTGCCAGCTTCAGAGTTAACACCTTTAAAAAAAAACAAATACAAAAGTATCACCTTGGGCTTAAACTGACACCCATGTAATATACTGAAAAGACCAACATCGTTTAATTTAAGATCCCTTTTAAAAAAAAATAAACCAAACAACTAAAACAAGTCTATATCTACATCACTTAGCTGAAGTCAAAATATCAGCACACACTGAAGAATCAAACACTGATAATAGTCAGGCTATACTACTTTTAAAGCTAAAATGTCCTGCTGTTTTCTTTCAGTATCTTGAATAAACTTCTCACATTGCACCTTTTGCTACAAACTTTTTTCTGAAATTCAGATTTTTAGGACTGGTTCCAGGTTAAGGGTCAAGCCATCGCAGCAGGTCCTGCAAAGACCTTCTGCTGACCATTTGTAGACATTTCAAGTTTCCCAGCAGACATTCAGCACTTTACAATATTGAGCTCAAACCTCCACAAAAATCATTTATGCTGACAAAGCCAAGTGGAACAACTCCCAGAAATTACTAACGGCTTTTCAGTTGTGGTTTTTGACCATATATTGTAAACTCAGATATATTAAAATCATTGAATGAAATCCCAAATGAAGATGGAACAATCCCAAAGCTAATTTTATGTATCAATTACCAGCTTCCTCAAATCAGTTCCACACAGCCAGACTTCCGCATCACCACAGACTCAGCTGCACTAGTCACACTTAGGAAGTCACACTTACCACCTTAGCTTTGCTACTATTTTTTTTTCTTTTTGGACAAAGCTGGTTCCTTTAACAACTAATTTTAGGTTTTTGTTCAGAGTTTGGTTGGTGAGGTTGGTTTTTTAACATGTACACATAAAGTCTACACAGCCCTCTTAACAGTTAATATACTGTAAAAACCTCAAGAGGCTTTGTTCTGCCCAGCTCCTGCAAGGGTAAACTCTAAAAGCACTGACATGCAACAAAAAGTCAAGGGACAGGTTTAAAAGGATGCCCGTGGATGCCCAAACCCACAAAAGACAACAGGTAAGTGTGTTTTGTGTGTCGTCACAGAAAAGGAGGATGTAATTTATTCGATCAAAAATTTGCAGCTTAAATAACTTTTATGATTAAATTTAAATCCTACACATGCACGAGATCTTCCTGTCCTTGGAGCTCCCTAAGTGACAGTAACAACATAAAATCTTTTTAAAAAGAACACTGAATTTGCCCAGAGTCAAGCAGCTCATGACACCAATTAGTATAGCATCTGGTAAAATATATTAGGATGCAATAAACGACATTGTTCAGCCATGATCTTTTTCTGGAATAACTATATTTTTACTGGTCAAAGACAAGTTTATTTTTAGTGAAGAAGTGCCAAGGCCCTTTCTTTCTATTTTCTTTATGAATGTTTCTGCAGAAGCTTGCCAACATGGATGTGGAGGGTCTCTGGACAACTCTTTGAGGGCTTACAGGACAGCGAAAGATGAAATTCCTGCTGAGTTTTTATTATCTTACTATAGCTCTTCCTCCATCACATTAAAAACCCACACTTCGAGCAGGAACAAGTTTCAAGCCTTCTGCACTTTTAAGGGCTATTTCTAGAAGCTGAGCTCTAACAATCTATTATTATTGTTTTAAGTGTGCAACACAAAAGCCAGAGCACATTATAACCTTTAATCCTGCGCTCATCGGGCAACAAATACCTTACACTTCAGTTGTATGCAATGCCATCCACTTCAAACATCTCAATTTTAGCACTAGTTAAAAAGGGGGCTAGAACTGTATTTAACGTATCTGTCTTGCTAAAATACACACATGAAAACCAATGGAAAACAAATGCAACAAGTCTTCTAGTAAGACTTACCCCTTAGGGTAACGGGAAAGGGAAAAATTCTGATCTGCAAGCCTTCTATCAAGTTTGTGTGGTACCCAAGCTACCTTTCATAATGAGGATGTTGTAATAAACACAAGGTGAATTTACTTTTAGAACACAGAACTAACTTCTCCAAATGGAAAGCTACATTCTGTAGATTTGTAAAACTACAATAATGGCATCATTCTAATGAACATCTGATGGTCTAAAATTGATTTTTAAATGAAAATGTGCCTCTCCCCATGAAGTATCAGATTTGGTAATTATAACTTAATAACTCATCCTCGATCAGATACTTTGATGAAAGATTAAAAAGAAAATACACACGTGGTCTGTTTCCCTCCCTCAAGTATTTTATTTTCTGGCCCCAGACTGATATTCTCCCCATCTAAGGGAGTAAGCTTTCCCAGCACAGGGAAAAGAAAAAGTGCTAGAACTGATCTGTCAACTCTGACTACATGACTCTCTTTCCTTATCTTCCAGACTCTATTTTTACTCACCTCAAAGGCCAGCTCTGCACACTGATCATCAGCATTTTCTGAATAGCTAACAGCCATATGAGGGCTCCACTTTCCTGGATAATGTCCATGGGAAACAGTAACAACATTTGTCCCTCACTGCCTAGAATGGAGAGTAGAGGATTCCTACCAAAACCCTGTTCTTGGACCTTGCTCAAAGGTTATACGTGGTCACAGGCTAGACAAGCCTTGCAGGGTCAGTTTGAACTATCAGTGCCCAAAATTCCCTATGGCTCTCAAAGAACTACTTACACTTTCTTTCCTAGTTACTCTGCAGAGTAATGAGCAACTACTTTTCACCTTTCTCTTCCCAACCACTGCTTATAGACAATCCTTCCCCAGCTAGTTTCACTGTTAGCTGAAGGAATTTGAACGATGTGACATCTGTGCTTTTGTTTCATCAGGACTCAAAGAAAAGCATGCATGTGACAGGTAAAAGCCTTTTCTAAAATGGTATCAACCTCCACAAAGTCTAGGCTTTTCTAAGCACCTCATTTCAACTCCAGCAAGAGATGGAGCTGCGAGAAGCATCCTTGCACTTTCAGAGGACCCCAGTTACATCAGTTAAAAAACACGGAGTAACTTCAGCCCCCGCACAAACCTTACAGATCATCACTGTCAGTTTTGTTGCATCTTTACGTGACTCTAACGGTCAAAGGAATATTGCTTTATTAGTGTCGGAATCAGTCCACATTGGGCTTTATTCAGTAAAGGAATGTATGTACAAGACATCTGCAAATAATCTGGTATGTTGCTTGTATTCAACAATTACATGGCTAAAGCTTAAAAGGCAAAATCACAAGTATTTTTTCTTTGATAAGAAAACAAAAGTTAATCACAACACCACAAGTCTAGGAATACACTGAATTACATTTTAATCCATCAACAGTGACAGCATACATGTATACTACCAAAAAAACCCCAAAAAATCCAAGTGAAAGACAAAAATCAATTAAAGTACATAGTCAAAGTTTCTTCTACTAGGTTTTATTTTCTACAGCAGTTTCTGGAAAAGAGGGTACACAAAGCAAGATCATCAGCACATTTTAAAGCTTCTGTTTCAAACTGATGTGAAATCCATTTGTCTGTACAGAAACAGAACAAAACTTTAAAACTTGCAAGGGGTATTGTGATATAAGATCCAATGAAAACAATCACAAGTAACATAAAATTCAAAGTTGCTTTTTACATTCTCCAGTGTTCCTTCCGTGGACAATCTAATTTTAGCACTTGCCTATGGGCAGAAAGTATTTTGTAGAAGATCAATAAATAGCTACCCAGAAGAATGCAGTTTCAAGATAATTCGTGATAACCTGAGAGCTGAAGGAAACACCAAGAATCAGGGCTTTTTCAATTTAAAAAGGACAAAATAAATCTGTCAGTTGTTTAGCACTCTTAACTGTGGTTTGGGGCAGAAGCTCTCTTCAGCCATTAGAAGTGCATTCATGTCTTATATTTGCATTGGCACCATAAAACATGAGTAAAATACCAAGAGCTACATAATAAACTTCACACCTTGTTCTCAGAGTAGTTCATATTTCTAAATAATTTTTTCATGGCTCTAGTTAAAAGTGATTTTACAGTGCAAGTTCAAAGGGTTCTCCAGTAAGTTGGGAGAGGAAACGAGATCGTGCACCATCTTGTCAAGCACTCAGACTACTCCGTTCGAAGTGTAATGCCAAGAATCTGCAAGTTTTACTATGAGAGAATCAAAACCAAAAACATTTAATATCAACAAACACTACGAACACAAACACACACCATACCAAACAGCCTTGCAGAAGAACTTGAGTGAAACACTACATAACAATGCCATGAAGTACAGTAACATTACAGGAGACAGCGTCAGACATGAAATTCTTGTAATACTAAATTTTTGCTACTTCCTGTCACCTGAGGTTTGCAGTAAGAAATTATGTATTTAGCAGCAGAGAAATATTCTTCAGAGAACATGCATTGGCCAAAGTAATTGATAATGTAAATAGAGATACAGTTAGCATTTAGCTCAGGATATAGATACGCACAAATTTGCCTTGAGTATCACACAGAGCCCTAAAATTCATTAAACCATTCAGAATAGTACAGGTAGTAGCACTTCTCCTTGGAGAAGATAGCTTAGAGAGTAATGGACCAGCCTGCCACTCCATCTTCATTGGCAGGCACGTAACTTGTCCTCGTTATGAGATGAAGCAACATCATACTAACAGACAAGGTGAAGGAGATCGCTTCTACAGATGTTACTCGGCTCAGCTGAAAATGTGGGTAAGAGAGGCAGAGAGCTATCCAAAGAATGATGTCGGGGTGGTTGTACCTGAGCACTGGACAGAAAACACTTTTCAAGTTACCTAAATAGAAAGAGTGAGCCCAAGTGGCTGCTGTAACAGCCTCCCTCCCAGACACTGGTGAGATGAAGTCAGAGCCAGAAGTGCTCTAACTGACTCTATGGACAAGTAGGAGCCAGGTCCCATGAGCAGGAGCCTATCGTAGCGTTTGCTGTGCTGGACAAGCAGCTTGGTCCCAGGAACCTGCCACAGCCACTAGAAGGACCAGCCAGAGCGGCAGTGCATAGGGGCACACAAACAGGATGTTGAAGCTCATGTTTCTGGATGGTCATCTTCAGATCTCTGTGAAGAAGTCTCCCTTTAGTTAGTCTTCCCCCTGACTAAATGGAGGATTTTGACATACTACAAGTGCAGGTACAGAATCCTACACCTGGGCCCTAGAAACAATTCATACCTGTATTTACTATTTATAAAAGCTGCAGCTTGTCATTTAGTCCCACTTCAGTGCCTATGTCACCCTTTCACCTGAGTGTTGGAGTCAACAGGCACATCCTGGAGAACAGCCGTTTGCATAGGGCCTCACAACCATGCCTGGGGTCACGACTAGAGCCTTCAGATACTCACTCCAATCCAATAAATACAAATCTATCAGTACAGCACTGTTGCACAAAATAGATCTGCTAGTTCGTCAGTTAAGCATTTCCAAGAAGACTAAGCAACGAGGATTCCTGCTTCTCACAAAAAGCTGTTCTCAGAATAACGTGCCTCATGATTTCTGTTATATTGCCACTTACTACACTATTGTTCAATTTAAATTTCTAACCACATAGCCAGGCAATAACATACATATGTACAAGACAACAACTCCGTATTTGTTTTGCATGCCTACACTGGATAGACTGTGAGATAGCTCTAGGTGATTTTTATGGAATAAAATCTTCATAAAAAGTTGTGTAACAATGCTGCGTAAGTGCTATTCGAGACAGTCCCTGAAATGTAGAATTACAGTAAGACACCTCTACAGTCTGAATCTTACTCAGACTTAAGTTTTAAACTCCCATTAAAAAAAAAAAAAATCAAGCGAAGATCTACATCAAACTATGCAATTAAAAATTATACTAGTAACCGAGTGACAAGTTTATTGGAAGTCTACATACTGCATCACTAACTTAAATTCTGGCTAAATTTTTGTGCTAACAACTCCATCAGTTAAAGGTGACTTTTTTTTTTTAATATGCTTTTAACACTGCTTGCCAGAATAATTTTAACTGCAGGTAGATCTTTATACTCATAAGCGTACACCAGTAGATCTCAACACTCCCTCCTGCACCTTTCCTACGACAGTACAGCTGCTATAGAAAAGTACTACTTTAAACTGTACATGAGTAGCTAAAGCTGTACAACTTTTGTATACAGAGAAGGCCTAGAAGTTCCCTTCAGTGCCTAAGACACTGTGCAAAAGATCAATAAGGACCCTCTTTATTTAAAGCTAAAGAATGTCTTTTTCTTTTGTTTAGGTGAACAAAAATAGCAAATTTTGTTCCAATCACTGTGGTTCCCCTCTAGAAGAGGGGAGAAAGTCAGTTGATTTGAGTGCCCACTGCAAATCCTCAGCTATATGAAAAAAAAGTATTATGGAGAAAATGTGAGACAGATAGGTTCTCTTTTACTAAGCTTAAATGAATAAGAGCCTTACCAAAACCACAAAACAATTATCCAGCATTCTCCATAGTAATCTCAGTTCAAAAAGGATCAACACAGCCAAGTTTCCCGGTGAACTGACAGTACTTAATGGGCTCTGAGCTGCCTCAAATCCCAAGAAAAACTCCAGGTAGCCCCTGGTTTCTGGCAGCCCCCTGCACTCGCTCCAGTCACTGCTGCTCACCACCACCATCCCCCCTAGGGCACTGACAAAGCTGCCCAAGGAACGCCTCTATTGCCCCTGCCCCGTACAAAGGTGCCTGAACCCTTATACAAAGTGCGAGCGAGCACCTCCTCACCATGAGGAGGCCTGACAGAGACCCGCGGCCCGAAGGCCTCCGTAGGATCCCAGCGCCCCCCACCTAGGCCCCGGCGCTCGCCCCTGCCCAGCAGCAGCCTCCCGCCTGCCCGCCCCGCGGCCAGCGGCGCC
>VWZK01021423.1:533353-563617 GCA_013396935.1 Baryphthengus martii
CGTGGGGCCGCCCGGTGCGGCGGGTCCCGCTGCCCTCAGGGGCGCAGGGCGCTCGGGGGCCCGCCCGGCTCCTTCACACATAGACCCCCGCGTCCTTAGCGCCGCAGCCAGCGTCACCCCGCGGCCTTTTTTCTGTCGGGAAAACGCTTTTACGTTCTTTTTTAATTAAATACCCCCAGTCCAAGCAGTTTGGGAAGGTTCGAGGTAAAGGCGCCCGCCCGCTCCAGGCCGTGCTCGCCGAAGGCAGGCGGGGGCGCGCCCCGGCTCACGAACTGAACTGGAGGCGAGATGGCACGGTGGATTTTCACGATGGGTTCGCAAAGGAGACAGAAGACACTTAACTGAGCAGCCACGGAGACCTGGGGAAGGTGCAGTCACAGGGCAAGAGCTTTACAGGCGTTTTCCTACGGGACCACCACTGCACTTGCCAGGTTTTGCTGCTAGAGGCTGTGATCCCCTCTGCTGTTGCCGTCGACAAGATGTAGCACCGAAGTATGAGCAAAAGAGGTTGTGAGGGTTAAATCACAGTTTGTACCAGCATCCCAGGCACTTGGTTTTTTTTCTCAGGAAAGTTTACCTACTGCAGATTTTTGGCAGCTGAGGAGGTTTGGGAAAGCAGAACGTTTGCTGCTAAATCTCACAGTGGTGGCAAACTGCTAGTTGTGAAGGACAGTAGTTTGAGATCTGATTCTTTTTCTCTCATCTCCTGCTGAGCTAAGAGCTTACTTTAAAAAATAAGCTTCTGTATTTATGTTACATGACTGTGTGATTGCACGCACCACAAAGAAACGGAGACTTCAGAAAGCCCTTCTTCATAATGGATGTTTTATGTGCTTTTATAGAAAAGGTCTGAATTGCTTCTTGTTTTGCTGAAAATCAGAGTTAAGCTTGGATGGAGTGAGGAGTTAAACTAGTATATGGAGAGGAGAATGAAGCCTGTCCTGTGAAGTGTGCAATTGTGCTGCTGTCCTGAAACAATGAAATTCAAGAGTTGCCTCGATACTAAGTGTATGGAAATCTGTGTTAATTACGCTATCCTGAGAGACACCAGTTGCCTGAATGCCTTGAATCCTACTGAAAAGTGTGGTTTTGAAATCAGGAGGGCTGCAAAGTGGCCAGTGTAAACAGCCCTGAATATTGCACACCCGTCCAGTCCATGTGAACCACAGCAGGGGAGCCAAAGCCAAACCTGGAAATCTGTTCCATTGCATTAGCTAATTGCCATCACTGTTAACGTCCTCTGACAGCTCTCCTGCATTCTGAAGACAGAACGTAGACCTTCTTAAGAATTACTGGGACATGTAACAATAACCTGAGAGAGGAACTGTGATTGCAGTGGACTCCTCAGGACAGAGAGGGGATTTTTAAGTGGCTTGTTCTTCCCTAATGTCCATGAATCTTGATGGTTTTCTGTAGTGCAGGATCTGTTGGGGGCTTTTTTGAGTATTTGTGTTCAGTTTTACCTGTTCTTCTAACAGGCTGTGCATAAGATTCTCAGAAGAATGTTGAAGAAATATTTATCTTTTTCATTTTGCTTTTGTTCTCTGAATAAAGTAATTAACATAAATTAGTTTTAACTTCTTGTTTAGGTCCTAATTAAAAAGGTACTGAAATCAGCATGGTTCTTCACTTTATTTTCAAATGAGTTTTAGATTAAACTCATAATAAATTAAGGCCTGATGTTACAAATATTTAAGAGCAAAAGAAACTTCACGTGCAAGAGTTTTCATAAGCTTTAATAAGGCGCTGCTTATATCAGTAGACTCACAGGTATTATCTAGAAGACCTGATTTTATGAATTCAAATTATGTTTAAAAGCATTCCTTGAAAAATTCGCAGTTGCTGCAACTTGCAGTTCAGTCCGTTATTTTCATCCTCTGCCTGGGTTCCAAATTAGCAGTTTTTAAATTAGTTGCTGATCTGGTGGAATTTGTTCTCAATACTTTAGTGTTCAGAAATTGTTCCTACTGTATTGTCTTTTTTTCCTGGGAGTCAGGACATACGGACTCTGGTTTCAACTTTGTCTGACTTGTGATTTCATCTGACTTTACTGAATTCCTCCACACTATGAATTCCCATTGTATAAGGTGGGAAAAATCATAATTAACTGCTCTGCAGGGGCTTCTTAGCATGGCAGGTACAACTGGATGATTCAGTGAAATGCAGATGAATGCTCCTGTTTTGTGGTTGAGGGTTTTTTTTCAACTTGAGTTCAGTTATAAGGGGAAACTGTACATGAGAAAAGAATAGGAGTGGCTTCCTACTGCCCTTTAGGTTGTAAGTCTAGTGTTGCTGCTTTTAGTGGGAGCTGCAGTAGGCTTTTCTCCCTTAATTTCCGGAGTGCTTCTATGGCTACGCCTGAATTGCTGTATCTAGGGTATGTTACCCTACCCAGAGCTCTCAGTTAACAGGGCCAGGCTGTCTGGTTCCTCAGCCTTAGTCAGTTTGATTAGACCAAGTTATCCTCTCCATACATGGCACACTGCAGTAGGAATATCCCGCACAGCACACACTTCAGGACATGGTCAGATTGCCCCAGTTCCAGTTGTGACCATCTGCCTGCTGGTTGGCTGTACATCTGCAGCTGTAGGTCCGCACTCTGGTGACATGTGTCCTGTCTGACTCTCACCCGTATTTGCGCATTCCTGAGCAAAAATAGATGCTTTGCAAAGCAAAGGCACCATCCTGGGCATTCTATGTACACATTCAGAATAAGTTGTCTAAATTGGGCTCCTGACACATTAGCTTCTGTGCAGCTCCATCCAGGCCAGCACGCCAAGTCAGACCAGTGATCAACAGCTCTGCTATTTGTAAACATGACACAAGCATTCGGCGATACAGACCAGAAGGAAATACTATGCATTGTGCAATCTGCATGCAGCATAATCACTGTGACCTCAGCAACACAATGACTTATTTAATTTATGGTAAGGCTGACACACTTGTCTTGTTTTGTGGTGTGCTCCAATGCTGGTTTATCATCTCATGTGAACCCCAGAAGAGCCAGTCAGTGATTTATTTTTTAAATCCAAGTGTGCTAAATGCATAATTCTGAATATAACATGAATCTGTTTCACACTGACTTGAGCTCCCTTCTTGAGCAGCTAAGGAAGCAACTCTCACATTAAGTCAATGCAGAAGCCATTCAGTGTAATCCCCTTGCTGAGAACTTCCACTTCGAACACTTTGAGGAAGAGGCCCAAAGCTTTATGAAGGATAACAAGAACTGGGAACTGCTTGGCCTAGAAATGTCTTTCTAACCTCTACATCTTTATGTCACCCACTTTATGATCCAGAAAGTGAAACCACTAATTCATCTTACACTGATGGAATAACCATAAAGCGGTTGTGACTATGGCCCTTTGCCTGCAAGCGCTGACCACGTGTTTAACAGAGAATAAAGTCCCATGAACTGTCCTGCTCGAGGAGATTTAATGCCAGTCTAATGGCATGAAGTTCCTTAGCATCCACAGGTACAGACCCAGTGGTCAGCTCCTATCCCACTGTTCCAATGAATGGTTAGAATGTCTGTGTCAGCCTGTAATGTTTTTTTCTGCATTAAAAGCAGCACAGAGGAAGTAAACAGTCTGAGTCCTCCTGTAGGTGTCTGACCAATTTAACCTGCGAACTGGCACATCGCCAGTATCTAAAGATTGTTGGTAATAGGCTGCAGGGAAGGGTGTTCACCTTCTATTAAGTTTTTCATCCTTCCTGTGTTACATGAGGTTAACAAGTTATTACACCCTATCGAAGCCACAGTATCTCTGAGAAGGAGCAGGGCAGGTTTATGTGACAAAGGGAGAAAAGTCAGGTCACTGAGCCTAAGAAAGTTTCTCATGTATCTAACTATACCCTGGCAGGCCTGAATAAATGAGGACTTCCCAAGACACCTCATGGGCGACACTTGTTTGGAATTCTTTAGAATACTGAGATATATATACTAAAAATCAAGGCATTTTAAGTAATATGAATAAAGAAATGAGAGGGCAGAAAGAATTGAGATAGTTAGCTGGTTTTTATGAGATATAGACATTTCCTTAGTTATGAACTTCTGTAAGCAAGGTATGATCTTTGTAAACAAAATGATTTGAAATTTCCCAAGCTATAAACCAGACAGTGCTATCATAACTATGGCTTCATGATTAAAATCTACACCTTTGAACTGTAAGCAGCTTTCCATTCTTGCTACAAGGAATTATGGGTGATTTCAAGCACCCAGAAACTGAGACATGTTATTATCTCCCTATCACGGTGATTTCCTGTATGTGCCAACTTGAAGTGTTCAATTTAATAAAAATAAGCCATCCTAGTTCACAGCACAGATTTTTGTTATTAATATATGAAACAGTAATTTAATTTACATGTTTAGGAGGCAGAGCCCTTTGCCCTGAGGTTAGCAGCCTGCAAAAGTAATGCAGACATACAAAGCCAGGAGAATAAGATGACTCTTACCTCCTGTCAATACATGTCACACACATTTAGCTTTTTCCACTCCTCACTCTTGTCAAAACAGCAAAACTGGTTTTTAGGACATGTCTACACAACCCTAGGACCTGAAACAGGAAAAGGAACAAAATAAATCTTAAAGTAGCAACAACATTTGGTGTTAGAAACCAAAATGGAAATAATCTGTGAGGTATTGTAACAGCATTCATTTGGAGAGAAGAAACACAGGGGCAGAGAAGGAAGATTTCTAAAGTAGCTCTGAATATATTTAGAAAAAAATAATCAACTTGAGTCAGGCATCTCAGGAGCCATCATTGCTGTTTCCCAAAGGTGACTTGGGATGTACACAGACAGGACTGTGTGTTTCTGATACCTAGGTGGCAAATTGTAACCTCCATGCCCCTGACTAGCTATCAACAGTGTGGCAAGGAAAACTTGCATTAAGCACTTCTGTATAGAACAGTTTTGGTTTTAAATTGGTTTATTCTAGCTCTTGTTTTATCTCATTTTAGAACTCTGTCAAGAGCAGAAGCTATGTTTTACATGTCTGGGACTGGACACCAAACATGCGTGGGGTCTTTGGCGGCAGTTCTGATACCAGTGTGTATTACTGGGTGTTTCTGTCTGTGCCAGCGTACACTGATAAGTGAGAAAAACAGTACAGCCTGCGATGCAACATCTCTTTGCTTCTCAGCGAGGCAAGAGGAATGCAACTCTCAGCAGCAGTCTTTTGCACCAGACACTCCAAAGAGTGTCTAATTCATTAACGTCTCTCACTTTCTCTACTTTTTCAGTGAGTACATTGGCTGCCATTCACAAAGAACAATTACCATTTCAAGAGCAAATTTCTGGCACCAGAACTGTTTATATGGAAAAAAGATTAAAGCTAAAATCCACCTACCATTATAATTTCAAAACCCAGTAGGACTCTAGACATGCGTTTTACTTGCTTATTACTGCTATAATAAAAAATAAGGGGTATTCAACCAGAATATCCACATTTATTTGGACGTGGATTCATTGTATAATCAACAGGCTAACATCAAATATCTCAAAATATATTGTATTGCTTTTAGAACTCAGGCTCTCTTCTTTCAAGAAATACAATCAGTTCACATAAAAATAAATGCCAAGGTTTCAATTATGAATTTCTACAATATTGGTTTTTTTAATACGACATTCCGTAGTGTATATTACTTTCCAAAGGGAATTCTTATGCCAAAGGCTATGCCCCAGTATCATAAAGGTACTACATTACATTTACCTGTGAAGCATTCATGTGTAAAAATCTATCATTTTGAACATAACTGTACAAGCAGTTGAGACAAGTCTCTTGAGACCATACCTTCTGTAAAAGCTGTAATTTCAGACCTTAATTCATTGCCACTGGCTGTTTAGTAAACACGTTCAACACAGCATTGTTGAGCTTTTTACAAATAGAACAGACAGAATACAGTCAAATAATTCCTGATCCGACTGAACAAAAGAATAATGAACATAAATTAATATATCCGTGATAAGCGCACTGGTTGATTTGCTCTTCAAAATAGGTAAAAGTTACTTTAATAAGAGTAGTGTGCGCAGATCAACTTTTTTTCCCCCTGTCATTGATTAAGTTTTAAAGGTGCTGCCCAAAACACGCGAGTATACATTTTTTAATCATCGTGAAGCCAGAAGTTAGGATTTTCCGGTAACTAGATAGTACAACCAATACAATGAAGGATTCAATACACGCTGGAAATTTTATTGTTACAATTTACTGGTATAAATATTTACTGTATAGAAGGTTAAAAAAACAACAGGTAAAAATATTCTACATCTGAAATTAACAGTTTTACCAGCAAGCATGGAAAAGAATTATTTATAAACCACCGTGTCCACAAATTTTCCAGTGTTTTGATCACCACCAACCTCATTAAAAGAGGAGGAAACAGCCAAATAACTACTAAGTGACTTGCCTCAAGTCAGGGTGAGTCAGCGGCTGAAATAAGAACACAGTCCTCCTCTCGTGCTTTCCACACCCTGTGTCCTAATCACTGACTCAGCACAAATTCCGGCTCCATGCTACCGATCCTCACGGGGTGTAAGGCACAGTAACTGATGGCACCTGAAGACTGCAAGTGAGACACCCCACAGGTGGATAACTGAAGTTTATGAAGGGCTGTCATTTTGGTCTGGTAACAGTGACACTACCAAGTGGGACATTACATACCTGATAGATCAAGCTGACCAGGAAGCTCATTGAGAGTGTTACTCTCTGATTCCATATCACAGAAGCCATAGTCTGGAAAACTAACGCCCTCATTCTGTCCTGGGGACTACTGACTGTGGCAGGGATTACACTTAGCTCAAATGATAATTGTTTAAAATCCAGTATTATAGTATGTTGGTTTCTTTCTTACTCTAACCACCAAGTATTGTTACAGACAACGGTTTAGTTACAGCTATGTTATTACCATACAGCCATTATCAATTCACATTTATAACACATGGCTTTATTTGTAATAAACAGAAAATTTCTGAACATTTTGTAAATTAAAATGCTGGGCTACAGGAACAACCTACCTTTAACAATTCCTTGCACACCTCTAAGTTCAGTTAAATCACACTGCATCAAAACGTATCAAGTGTGCAAATTCTGATGGTGACTTCTACAAGATTTTACTCCAAAATCAACAAAACCATCATTATTTGGGGGGATGGGGGGGTGGAAAACATCAATCTTAGTGGAAACCTATAGAGGAAAAAAAAACTAACTGCTCATTTTCAGAAATGAGGGAAAATTGAAACTGGTAAAATTATTTGTCTCCCTTCATTCCTAAGGGAGGACATTTTGTCAGCTTCCAAGGAACATGCTCTTGTTTCACTGGCTGGATAAAGCAAGCAGTGCTGACTTTGTGGACAGAGAACCGCACCCTGTGAGTGTGAATGTACAGATTCAGTGTAGCAAAATAGGTCTAGAAATACAGCAATGTCTCAATAAAAAGAAAAAAATTGCAAAGCTGCAAGTGTCTTTTCAGGACACAGTTCAAGTTTCTATATGTAGATTCAATTTTTAGATTGATTCAATTTTTAGATTCAACTCACTTACCTGCAGTGAAACCCATTATGACTGCCTGGATTACTGCCTCCTAAACATAATCTGTCAGCTATCAGATGATAATACATACACAGAATCTCAAAAATCTCTAATGCATAAACATAAGCAACCAAGGAAGGAACAAAATGAAGACAAACACCCAAACATTCAGAGTCAAGCTTAATTTTTATTTGGCAGTAAATAAAAAAATCACTGTGGAATATTCTACAAGATGATCACTGGAGTGTAAATTTTTGTTAGGTGACCAGTGGGTGACAAGGAAAACTGAACAGTATTACTGTGTGTTTTTAATATACAGGCCATCCAGAACCATTAGTTTTTTACAATTTTTGTCTGTGTTGCAGACAAGGCAGCACAGTTACAGAAGCAGATCAGAGAATTCCCCACAATACTGGAAATGAGGTTTCAGGTAAGTATAAGGATCCATGTGCACAGATACAACTACAAGTTTGGGATCACTACAGCACCTGTGTTCGTTCCTTTCCATAGTATAAACCACACTATCATCTTAAATTAGTATATCAAAAGCTCACGTGGCAAACAGAACTTCACCTTAAGTAAAATGTGAAAAGATTTTCCAAGTTTTTAACAATTAAAATGTGTTGTGGTTGTTTTTTTAAATTTTTATTTAATTTTCCTTTTCCTGTTTCTCTGAGGTGCCTTTTGAACAAGTTAAATTTATGGCAAATAATCAGTATGCTGCATCTGAGAAATGCTGGCTTTGGGTATCAAAAAAATTACCGATTTTCCCTTTTGCAACACTGCAGATAGATATTTTTGTATTATTCTTAGTAATACTTAATGTTTTTATAAAGACTTTGGTATACTTCATTCCAGCCAATAAGTAATATAACAGAACATGAACAATATGGGAAAGTAATGAGGACTTCAAAGTTAGTATTTGATTTTGGCACATTTCATAAGTATTAAGTTTATCATCTTTCTATGCTACTACTTCATGTTTAAAGATCAAATTATATTTTTGGAAATATGTCCCGGCTTTGATTAGTGTAGCAAATGCTAATACGTATGTGAAAAATGCTTGCATCAGATAGCTCAAAGTGTATTAAAATAATCTTTTCAATGCAAATTTTCACTACTCATTGAGGTAAACGGGGAAAAAAAGATGCACCAAAACTGACTTGAGGGGAATCCTGGGCTAAGAAACAATCCTGAATTCCCTATTCAGGCAAAAACATAAGCCACAAACAGGAATTTTGCCAGAGAAATGAGTTCATGGAACAGTTGTTACCTTTCAGATTTCCTTTAAATTAATGCTCATACATCTCAGAGAATAAAGGCTGCTGTGAATGCACAAGTTGGCAGAAGAACCCTCTTGCTGTCTGGAGTATACAGTTCTTCTTGACCTCTCCCATCTCTTAAGAGTCCTGTATCTTCTTCCAGTCTAATGCCTTTTCACAGGCAAACAAACACTGAACAACAATCACGTAGGTCCACAAGTTTTAGATATGATTTCAGTATAGTAATATCCAAATTTCAGTAAAGTCAGCATAATTTACAATCAAAATATGCAGGAAGTGCAGAGGAAACCAATTCCCCAATCTATCATACAAAACAGTTTGCTGCAAATATGAAGAGATCTCCTCCTGAGAGAAAATCAGGAAAGTAGAAAAATTAAAATGCACCTTCCTTGAATTTTATTTTGACTCTGCCTCTTCATCCATGAATTCAACTAGCGGAGCATGTCTGTTGGCCTGGGCACCTTCTTGGAAATTGACCTTTTTGATCACTCCTGCCTTTGGAGCCCTTATGGTGTGCTGCAAACAAACAGATCGATTTGGAACCAGCAGAGTATAGGTTTTTTTCCTCTTGTCTCTCTCTGCCCCTTTCCCTCTCTCCCCAGCAAATGCAAATATTACTCTTCACTGCAATTACAACAGAACACACTTAGTTACTTCCTCTGATACATGCATATTTAGTTTAAACTTTCTTTTAAAATATTATCCTAGTCCTTTTTCAAGTTTTATTTTCTCATCAGTATTTATTTTGCTAAGTATATTGGGGACAAAAGTGCTGTATAATGTTCTATTTTGAAGTATGAACAGCTGAATAATATTTTACTTCACTAATCCTTTTAGCTATTATAATAAATATCAGCCAGAAATAATACAGTTTTAGTCCAACATGTTAATCATAGAGCAGATTTGTTCCCTTAAGAGGAAACTGCAGATTTACTAAAAGATATTTTTGTTTGCTGGCCGAGAGGGGTCTCTACTGAACAGCTATTTGGCAAAATATCTCAAGCACAAATGCAGGCTGGGCAATGAGTGGCTGGAGAGCAGCCCTGTAGAGAAGGACTTGTGGGTATTAGTGGATGAAAACCTGAACATGAACCAGCAACGAGCACTCACAGCCCAGAAAGTCAATCACAGCCTGGGCTGCATCAAGAGAAGCAGGGCCAGCAAGCCAAGGGAGGTGATTCTCCCCCTCTACTCTGCTCACTTAAAACCTCCACCTGGAGTATTGTGTCCAGCTCTGGGGCCCCCAGGGTTAAGAAAGGCAAGGACTTGTAGGAGCAGGTCCAGAGGAGGCCACAAAGATGATCAGGGGGCTGGAGCATCTCCCCTGTGAAGACAGGCTGAGAGAGTTTGGTTTATTCAGCCTGGAGAAGAGAAGGCATCAGGGAAACCTTACTGCGGCCTTCCAGGACTTAAAGGGGGCCTACAAGAAATATTGGGAGGGACAATTTATCAGGCAATGTAATGATAGGACAAGGGGTGACAGTTTTAAACTGAAAGAGGGTTGATTTAGATTAGATGTTAGGAAGAAATAAAGGTCCCTTCCGACTCAAAACATTCTATGGTATCTAAGCAAAGATTCATTTAAATAGTAATTTTCTTTTTAAAATTTACATTTTATATTTCAGTAGCACTGGGGAGAAAAAGCTAACTCAAATGATGTCAGTCTGAGACATCTGCTAGAGAGGCACAAACATTTAGCATCCAGCTGCAACTAATTTGGGGTGTAATTTACTTTTTTCTTTAGGGCACAGTTGTTGTACTTCATATAATTTTAGTGTAATCTACAAAAGGGCATGATAAGGGAAAGGTAAATTTTCTCAACAATATTAATTCTGCCACCACAAACGGAAGCTTAAAATAAACTAATACCCAAACCAGTTCATGCTACAAAGACTACAGCTCAAGCAATCTGAGCCATGGTCAAGCAATGTGACAAGATATAATGGCCAAAATGTTAGCACACTGAATGCCACATGGACAATTACAAAGAATCTTTAGAGTACGCTTGGTAAAGCTTTATATGAATAATTAAAAGTTTATAAACAAAAAAGAATCCTGGGCATATTTACAAAGTCACCATTAGCTAAATTTCTGTGTGAACTGCAGACATTACATGTGCTTGTATAACTAACAGTGAGCAACAGATACACTCTAGACAGTTCTCTGCTACAAAAATGAAAAGAGGAGAGGGGAAGAGAAGGCTTGACAAAGCTAACCAAATGAATGCTAAAACCTCGGCAGAATACCACGTATACGATTATAATTATGTAATCATCATTTGTTAATAACAGCAAATATAATCCTCTAAAATCTAGTCAACCACACCACTTGTTTTACAGTCTATGAAGTGATACCGACATCTGCAAGCTACCCTCTGCACCATACTTCAGTAACGCAATCAAAAATTATTATATCCTGACCAGATTATTTTCTCAGTAATTAAGACTTTTATGTGTCACTCACCTCCATTTTCATAGCTATCATAACCATTAGAGGATCTCCAATCTGAACCTTATCACCTGCTTTCACAAACACCTACAATTCAAGAGAAAAGTGAAAAAAATCATTGGCTGGATCTTGGCTACCACGATCCACTGAGTGATCGTGGTCTTGCAAAACAGCCTCACATCATCTTTATTGTTGAATTGGGTATCTGAGTTCTTTAGGTAACACTCAAGGGAAGTCAGGGGCTGTAGAAAGAGGTTCAGTAACAGCTAACAGGATGACCAAGAAGCCATTAACGCATCAAAGAAGAAACACTAGAAGAGATAAAGTACATTCTAACCTTCCTTGGCTTAAGAGCTTCATTTTGAGAGAGAAAGTGCAGAGCCTCTTCCTGGAGCCAGTCCCTAAAGTTGTTTTTAAAACAAAACCCAGAAAGAAGATTGCAGGAGCCCCTAGTTTTTCTACAACAACTCTGATTTAGAGGGTAACTCAGTATGTAAGACACTCCACTTTCTGAAAGGGTTCATGCCTTTTTATTGCCAGCAGAATCCTGTAACTACTAAACTCTCCTGGAAATCTTTTCTGCTGAAACTTTGTCACATTACAGACAAATACACAAGACGTGCTGAGCTAAAAAAAAACCAAAACACAAAAAGAAATAGAAGCAGCGAAACACACGGTTTAAAAAAATAGGTATTTCTGAATATTTCTCTTTTTTGCAAGTGCATCGTGTATCTCACTCTTTTGGTTAGATGCAATGGATCCAAGAGCTTCGACTTAGAAAGTATTTAAACAGTAGGACTAGTTAAATATTCAGATCTCCCAGAGCTCGAGAAAAAGACAACTAGAAGCATGAAAAACCCTTGGGTGGCTGCTGAAAACTCAGAAGTAAACAGGGCTTTTTCACGTTGGGAGAAGTCACATCGCACTGACATTTCTGGCCCAGCTTCCTTCCTGGAAGTACAGAAGCAAGCACCATTTCCAGAAGAATGAACGTGGATATATTCTGGAGAATTCATTTCCTACCACTATTATTATAATTACCTTTTCAACTGTGCCTGTCATGGGTGCTACAGCACCGCTCGGCATTCCCACTGAACTCACTGCAGATAAGTACTTGGGCACCGGGAGGCCAATCTGAGCTCTACCTTCCTACAGAAATAAAATCAATGACATATGAGTTAACAACATAAAATAATACCACTGGTAGACGTGAAAGAACAGATCCAGCTTTAGTCAAATCAGTCAACTGTTTAGGGTGGCAGACTACGAGGGTCAGGGCAGCCACAGGACTGTCAGCGAGCTATCTTGCCAACGTCCAAAGTCCTTAAAAGCCACATCTGCTGCTGCCAAGGATCAGCAAGGAAGGAACTACCCCTGTGAAAAAAAGAGACTCCACATGGACTATTATCCCAAATCCACACCTACCCTATTCACACAGCAACAGCACAGAAGGTTTTAGAAAATGAGTAAAGGCTGTTTACACAAGGGATAGGCAGGTTACTCCAACAACTAAGGAGGCCATTGGCATCTTCACTGCCAAGCGTTGTCAATATGAGCGCTTCACAATTCATGATAAAATGGGTTTAGTGCTCAGTTTAGCAAAAAATCTCAGTCATTCAAAAATCCCTGATTCCTCTCAGACTTGCTACCGAGAGTTTCCCAAAGACTCACTCTCCTCTACATCCTAAAACTCCTGTGATATCTTCCTTGGACTCCTCTTTGATAGGAAAAAGCTTTGCCATACCAGCACAACTTACCTTGTCCTAAAGTTACCCTTCCTCAGACCAACACAGATTTATTTCTTATAATTTAATATTAAAAATTAAATATACTGAAATAAAAATATGTTACAAGCATTTTCAAGTAATTATCAGTGTAAAGTAATCGCTACTGTTCTATGGCAAACTTAGATACTTGACCATTTTAATATTTTGTGTTCCCCCTCCAAAACCATAATTTACAATTCTGATTCACTTAATTGTATATTATCTTTCTAAAAGTAATTCATTTTCTTACTCATTGACCATAAGCAACTAACTTCTAACTATAGCTATAAATCCAACAAGCATCAAAACATTACAGGCAAATATAAGAACTTGAAATTATGATTCTCTTTCACATTCTCTTGTAATTTATATTGTTCATTTACATGGATAAAATGCTAAAATTTTATACTTGTGATAATAATGAAAGAAACTTTACCGGAAAGAAAAGATAAATGGTGTTGTCCAAAACGACCAATTTGGATTTACACACTGTTCCATTTACTGAAGACCTCAAGTAAACTGAATCACCTTCATTGAAGATTTCTCCAGAAACCAGGAACGTTTTATCTTGTATCTGAAAGTTAAATGTTTTTATAAGTCTAAGCCTTCATGAACCTTAACACAACTCAAAAGTTAGTATTTGTAGTATACACTCATAACCTGTGATTCTTCAGAGAGAATTCTGGAGTTAAAAAAAAAATACAAAAAAAAAATCTTTTAAAAACTTATGTATCCTTTCTTTTTCAATTAACAGAACGTATTCTGTATCCAGTGCAATCAGCTCTTAAGGTTAGCTGATGGGCTTTCTTAATCACAAACTAGGCAACAGCACCTAGCAGAATACAAAGGTACACTATTTCCCAGGAAAAACAAAACCCCAGAATAGCCTGTTTAGTGATGCTACTAGAATCCAATATTTCTAATTTGTCCTAGCATCCTGACTTTCTCCAAAATGAAAAATCCATACTATTCACCTTACATCCAAAGTTTCCACAATGCTTTCCAAAGGACAACTAACTGCCTCACCTGGAAGCTCATCAATACAAAAACTACAATATTTTCAAGTAAACCTACAAAGGAGCAGAGGGGAGCAGTAATGGAGACAGGACCAATTTAGACAGTAAATTGAAAGGTCATTTTTGTAGCTAACCTTTTCATCTATGTCAATGGAAATTGCACTTCTGCCACAACTTCAGAATATAAAGACAGTAATAATATACATCTAATTGATCTTTTTAGCTCTAAGTCTAACATCAGTGAGCGAAGCAGCAGAGACTTGCTAGTCTTTAAGGATGTTACAAGTATAGATAAAATTCAGTCTTTACTTATACACTCACATACTACTTTTCCAGTGATTGAAGATCTTATATCCTGAAAGGACATTGCTGATCTGATACTGATCCCTGACAAAAAAATCCTTTGTTTGATCAGTGCTCTAAGCAAAGGCACAAATCAGGGGAACACCCTGGGCAGCCCTGTGAGTGCTCATCAGTTCCATGGCCCAGCAACCTGCTCTAGTTGGTTGACCTTGGGACAGGTTTTGTAGCACTCTAGAGGCACTGATTAGCTGTGAGGCACATGATCAGCTCCCAGTTCTGTTTCTCCATCCTTTATCTCCAGCTTCTCTCCATTTCCATCTCAATCCCCATTCTTCTTTCTTCCCTGGGAGTTTACATCCTCCCTAGTTCCACTTCCCTTCCCCTGAAGGCCCCACTCTACCTTCCTTCCAGACTTTTTATTTTTTGCTGACATTACTTGTATGAGATAAGGCTGAAGCATAAAAACTCTCCTGCATTACACATATAATCAATACACTCAGAATAACCTGGGTATTACCTGAGGGATGTGGGTTATCTCAATATTTGTATCAGTAGAAATAAGGGCATAAGGGTTTGAGATCCCCAATCTGTGGTTATATACATGAAAGCACTATAATTTTATCATTATTTTTAGTACACTCATCTTTACACAGACTAAGCAGTTCATAAATACTGACTTACTCTCATAATATTCCTTTTCTGAATATTGGAAACAAGAAGCTGAACTACAGATAGATGGCACATTCTCAAGCATGAAATCATTTTGGCTGCCAAATTTGAGATTAAAAAAAACATTAGACTCTAGGTGATGCAAGAAGGATCTTCAACACTCGGCAAAACACAACCCCCATAAGCCACACAATTAAGAGACTATCACAGATGGACACACGCACACAAAAAAAATCTGTTTAAAGCATCTTGAGTTGTATCCTGCAGGATCTCTATAGGTTAGACAGAGAAACAATCCAATTCTATGGGCATCATTTAATTATTTAACCAGATGATTTACTACTCTAATCATTCCTTATCTTATTTGTTAATCACTTTCCAATTTCCATCTTCAAGGAAAAACAAAAAACAAAAAACAAAAAAGAGTGTTATCTTACAGATAATGCTCTAGAAAGCTTTTATTTATCCCACAGGAGATCCATCTCACAGAATAAAGGAGTCCTATGGAAATAATGTCTTTTTAAATGCTGATGTAAATCTAACTACTAAATGTTTTAGAAAGACAGATTTAAGGAATAGAAAAATAAACAGTTAAGATTTTTAAATACTAGAAAAACAAATGCTTATTTTGGCTGTATTTTTGAAAGCAATTTAGTAGCTCTTCCATGCCAATCCGGCATCTTGCAAAGATAATTTCAGGCCAAAATAATAGTCTACAACAATGGCTGCAAGCAAACCAAAACTGGAATCCTGCATTGCTAGTTACCAAGCAACTTTAATAACAGTTAATACCAAGAGAAGTCTATAGGAAGCTGATTCTTCTTTGATCTAATGAAATATCTGAAAAAAATTGGACTTGTACCTGCATGTTGTAGGACCCTTCTTGATTGTAACTTACAGCTACATCCACAACTGTGCAATAAAACAAAATATGTCAGTAGATTTGATTATTGGATCTAAAGAATAATTACATATATAAGAATAGTTAGTCTATGTTTTTTTTTTTAATTAAAAGAGATCCACTAATACTAAGAAGAGAACAAGTATTTTCAGATTAGCTTAGTGCATATGGCAGATTTCATATTGAATTCTAGACATATTGCTTTTTTGAAGATGAATACCTGAAGTTATGCTCTGAAATCTATACTAAGTTACCTGGACAGAGAACAGCTTTCTGATAGGAAAAAGTGCTGAATACTTTCACTTAAAAAGAAATTATATGAAAAAAAAAAAATAAACAAAAGTCAGTGGCACTTAGCTCTTCTAGAAATCTCAACCTTATTCACTTAAATGATGAACATTATTACTGTCATTTGAATTTGGTTTATATCTCCTCAAAATCTAGCAGTGCAGATTAATCGTGCAATCTTGTGAATTCCCTGCTTTAACTGCATAAAACCCACAGTGCTTCTATTTGCTATTTCTTAGCCTAAATTTTCAAGCACCAGTTGAAATAACTTTATCAAGTATCTCCTCTCCATCCACACACTTTTTTAACAACTTACTGTTTTCGCCATCCAGCAGAGACAGTTTTCTAGTATAACATATATTTATTCTTCTTCCAGTGCTGGATGCAAATGGTGAGAATTTATCTAAAATACAAAATATACAGATATGTTAACTTTAGCTTTGGCAAAGCACAATACTTAGACCTTATACCATAAAAATCACTGTCCTGCTATTACTACCATCACATGTTCATATTGCACATAAAAGGCTGGGGAACTACTGTAAGAGACAGTGACAATCCCTCACTCAAGTTCCAATACTGAATAAACTGATGCTATGTAACCTACAGAAAACACAACACTAACAACAAGCACTTACTAATGAGGAGGACACTGACTGCTCTCCATGAACACATCCTTGAACAGGACAAGAAAGCATGGAAATTCAACTGCAACACAGCAGATTCAGATTAGCCTTTAGGTGAAGATTCCAACTCTAAGAGTAGTCAAACATGGCAGCAAATTGCCTGGTAAGATTGAGGGGATTTCTAGGACTTGGTGGTTTTCAGAATGGAATGGATATACAGCTATCAGATATTGTCCAATTAGTTGATCACCTCTCCAAGCAAGGGAATAGTGTATGGGAATCTTTCCAATCTCACTCTGCCATGCTTCCAGGAGAGTTGAAGTGGAGGAGGAAAGAAATTCAACAAATTTGTTGGCAGCACGTATAATATTTGTATTTTTTTTTTTGTTAACAGCAATCACATGTCCTACTGGTACAGCCATTAACAGTGTCAGAACTCAAGAACACTCATCTCCTGGAGTCCTGTTCATACCATTAAACCCTCCTGCCTCTCCCAATCCCAGCAGAGTCAATTCTATCTCTGAAGAACTTGGGCCAACTGTAGGAATAATAGTGACAGATACTCACTGTTCATGCTTATAAAGAACAAAGAGTACACTGTGACACTGCTTATGAATCCCAAGGTCTTTCAGATAGTGCCTATCTGAGGCGCTGTGGGAAGCGGTCTGTACATTATCGTGGTGACATATTTGTTATCTGTCCCTTAACAAAAGTTACAAGTCTGCTCTGTGTGTAAATATCTGACAGATGCCAGAATGTAGAACCCTGAGCAAGCACAAAATAAGGCAAAAAGCATGCAAATTAAATAACTGCACATGAGTTCACAGCACTGTCTCATCCAGTCACAAGTAAAATAAAACAAAAGAAGAATGATCCTTACCATCTGACTGATCTCTAAAAGCATCTGTTAGCATTTTCTCTTTCAGTATGAGTCCTAGAGCTGCCTGACACATAACTTCGTGAGGGGCTGCCTTTTTGGTTGGAAATAGTTCATCATGGTGTTGAGGAATGAAATTAGTGTGCACGTTTCCAGCCTCAAACTGTGGATGTCCTGACAGGCTCAGCAAGAAATCAATATTAGTGCTTAATCCTACAATCTATAAAGAAAAAGAAAGATATTGCCAAATTGAAATGAAGCTATGAAGGAATATACAGCTTTCTGCTGAACTTAGGCACAGATGCTTTCTTCAGACAGCACCATTAAAACACAAAGTTTCTCAATCAGATGTAATTAATTCAACTGGTCTGTTTTATTATCAATTAAACCATTGCCACTAATAAGAGAAAAAACCAAAACCACACAAAGACAACCCAGTGCTTTCCCAGAAGCACGCTGTTTTCAAAACACTGCCTTTGAATTCACTGTGGAAAAAGTTTCCCAGAATCAGTAACAGGAGGTAATTCAGGAAAAAAACCTACTGTTCAGGAAAATCACGCTCCAAGTATTTAAATAGAATATTCTTGATATGAAAAGTGCCTCATTTTTAATGAGTTACAATAATTTCAGATATTCCATATTTGATCTTTTAATAGTAATAAATGGGAACAGTGACTTCTATGAATTTACTAAATACTGTCCATTTCCTGTACTACAAAATCCCTAACCAAACAACATGAAAATAGAAATCATTATTTCAGATAAAATCAGTGAAACTGGTAACTATATTATGCTGTCAACATATATTGACAGAACAACTAAAAAAAATCTGAAAAAAACCCCAAAGGAATTATTTTCTGTCTTTCGCTGGCAGTAATCTTCATTTTTAGCTAAAAGAATAGTGGGCCAAACATTTTCAGTACTTCAATCATTTTATGTTGTTGATTTTAAAGTGTAAATTAATTCTTAAAAAAATTATTTGCTATTCAGTCTCAACTCAAGTTAAACTTTTTGAATTGCACTTTCAAAAGCAGATAAAATACTTGTAGTTTTTATAGAGGAAAAAGGGACCACTTCATACAAAGAACTGAGAGCATTCAAAATTCTCCATATTTCTTTGCCACATTTATAGTCTAAAAATTTGTTATTATAAGTTAGAAATTACAGACATTATCTGACACAAATTCCACCTACAAAGTCCTTTGAGAAAGCTCACACTACAATTGAAAATGATGGTGCTTAGCCTCACTCTTCTACAAAGTCCCAGCTGCATCATCCACCTGAAGACACTGCAAACTTAATAAAAATCTACATGTAAAACCCAATTTCACACTTCTCTACTCACTTCGCCAATGAAAACAGTCTGCAAATCAGGAAAAAAATACAGCTTCTGCAAACAAGTAATAAATCTGAAATGGTAGTGGCAATGCAAGCTCCCTCTTAGAAATCATTTGTGTTTTACTGTAGCATTTTATCCATATTCTGTTAGCTCAAGATGTTCACAAAGGTAGCTCAAGATCTAAAATCATACTGGGTTCCTTCTACTTACGTTATATTGATGCAAACTGTGTCGCAGCTTTCTCAGTGCTGCTTGACGATCCTCGGCCCAAACAACCAGCTTTGCAATCATTGGATCGTAGTGAACAGAAACCTCATCACCTAAAATAAAGTAAAAGAATGCTGTAACACTAAACCAAGTTGAAAATGCATAGCACTGCAGGCCATATGGCATGAAACTGACACAAATGATGTCCACATTTCCCTATGTCCTTAATGAACATTACTCTTTAATGATGTGACCTGGCATTTCAATTTCAAGGGCAATTTCTTTACAGACTTCTGTAGAGGTAACATTACTCAAATTCAATTTTCTTTGCTGCAATCAGAATGCAGGATTGTGATGAGAATATAATCAACACGATCTGATGGCCAATAATTTGGATACAGGTTAAAAAAAAAAAAAAAAGAGGTAAATAAAATATTCAGAGATTGACCAAAAGTACATGCACAATCAAATGGAAGAATAATTCTGTAGAGATTTGTTTTTATAACAACTCCCTGTCAGATGCATTTACTTAGGCCAAAGAGCGAAATGCTTACAAAGAAAAGCTTCTCATGTTAAATATTTCTGATAACATCACTGCCTTCATTTTACCTTGTCTGACTCCAGTTTCGATCCTGGTGAAACTATCAGGTGGTGGGGTGGATAAGTGCAACAGTGGCCCAGCCCCTGGCATAAAGTTGTTATTAGGGTCTTCAGCATATATTCTAGCTTCAAATGCATGGCCCTGAAGCAGAATCTCTTCCTGCATTAGGGGAATCTTCTCTCCTGCTGCAACCTGAAAGTGGTATTTTTTTCTTTAATGCAAGATCAATATTTTGGAGTGGCTATGTATGAAATATTAAATATCTGTCTTCTAAACACGAACAACTAGAAAGCACATTTAAAAAACTGGTAGGTCATAAAAGGCTAATTTTGAAGTTACTTCTTTTTATTTTCCTGTGAGTCACCAGTCAAAGGATTTTGAATTATTTTGTGTAAATTGACCTCCTAATATTTCACACAGCTAAAACACAATGGAAAACAGTCTAATTTTTTCTTTCTACTGGTTATAGTCAACTAAGGTCAGATTCTGTTAGAGAAAAATTGCTCCAAAAGCAGATGATAAAAATGGATCTAGCAGCCATCACTACTGGCATACACTGTTGATTCTTCTGCATGGGGTGGAACCTGTACATTTAAGGGAATGCTTCTGGGATTTCCAACAATTTAAGAACCTTTAATGAGGAAGGAAACATGGTTTCATTATCAAAAGAATTCTCTTTACAAATACAGGAATACCAACAAACACCAGCAACACATCAGTTAGAGACTGAAAAAACAGGGCTTTTTGCGACAACATAACAAGAAACTGCAGTTAAGCAGAGGAGATTCTTTACCAGGTAGCTATACAATTTCCATCCACATGGGAAAATAAAAGTTCCTATTAAAAATTTTGTAGCAACTTTTCATCTTCTTTTGAAGTGTCAGGGGGTTTCCATACTCTGCCTTCTGCCATCAAACTCTGGATTTCAGCAGAGATGGCAGAATATAACCTAGTCTTCAAAGAAAGAGCAGTACTAGAGAAATTCACAAGAAGAACTTCTCCAAGAACTGAAAGATATTTTTTATCTATTGACTCATTAAGCCACATGCCACGACCACTGGACTTTTCTACCTTACCTCCTTCTCTTTCTTCCAGTGTTGTTTGATCCAGGCTCAGACTCAGCACTTAATAAAATTTTCATTCCCAGATCAGGAAGCGAAAAAGTTCTTCCTTTTTGCGTGTGCATTTGCCATTTTAGTTTTCTTTCTGGTTTCACTAAACACTCCCCTACCTTACATACTTCAGCTCAATATGTGCTGCTGTCCTCATTTTTGGATTTATCTAACCAGAACTGGTTTTCATTTCCAGTTCCCTAAGGTCCAAAACTGACTGTTATCATTCGAATGTGTGAGTAACCTCTCTGCAAATTGGTTTTGTAAGGAAATAGCCTGTTTGCAGTCCATACATTTATTTTAAAATGTAACTATACTGGTATTACAACCAGAAACGTTTTTGTAATGAGTTTTCCTCCTACAGCCTGATACAAGAATGATTTCACAGAATCACAGAATATTGAGGGCTGGAAGGGACCTTGGAAGATCATCTAGTCCAACCCCCCTGCCACAGCAGGAGCCTAGAGTAGATCACGTAGGAAGGCATCCAAGCAAGTTTTGAATGTTTCCAGAAAAGGAGACTACACAACCTCCCTGGGCAGCCTGTTCCAGTGCTCTGTCACCCTCATCGTGAAAAAGTGTTTCCTTATGTAAACGGAACCTCCTATGCTCGAGTTTGCACCCATTGCCTCTTGTCCTGTCATTGGGTGCCACCGAGAAGAGCCTGGCTCCGTCGTCCTGACACTTGCCCTTTACATATTTATAAACATTAATGAGATCACCCCTCAGTCTTCTCTTTTCCAAGCTAAAGAGACCCAGCTCCCTCAGCCTCTCCTCATAAGGGAGATGCTCTACTCCCTTAATAAGCTCAGTGGCTCTGCACTGGACTCTCTCCAGTAGTTCCCTGTCCTTCTTGAACTGGGGTGCCCAGAACTGGATCCAGTACTCCAGGTGGAGCCTCAGCAGCGCAGAGTAGAGGGGGAGGAGAACCTCCCTCACCCTGCTGGCCACGCTCCTTCTGATGCGTCCCAGGATGCCATTGGCCTTCCTGGTCACGAGGGCGCATTGTTGGCTCATGGTCATCTTCTTGTCCACCAGGACTCCCAGGGCGTTATCCCCAGAGCTGCTCTCCAATAGATCAGTCCCCAACCTGTACTGATCCATGGGGTGGTTCTTCCCCAGATGCAGAAATTTACACTTGCCCTTATTGAATCGCATTAAATTTCTCCCCGCCCAGCTCTCCAGCCTGTCCAGGTCACGCTGGATGGCAGCACAGCCCTCCAGCATGTCAGCCACTCCTCTCAGTTTTGTATCATTGGCGAATTTGCTGAAGGTACACTCCATCCCCTTATCTAGGTCATTGATGAAAATATTAAACAGCATTGGACCCAGTACCGACCCCTGGGGGACACCACTAGTCACAGGCCTCCAGCTAGAGTCTGCTCCACTGACCACAGTCAGTGGGCCAGATACACGTGAACTAGAGTTTAAAAAATTTTTCAGCATGGTAAGGGAAAGGTCAGGTCCCACTTGACCAACTTTCTTGGAATTCAGAGCACCTACACAATGCTCTACACAATTAAATACAGTAATATAAGATGTTCCTTTGGAGCAAAGAAAACTCTACTCGCTGAATAGGAGACGAGAATCTGAAAACTCATTTGGTCTCTCATAGGCAATATCAAAGAGCACTACTCACTAGACAAGAGGAACTCTACAAGTAAAATCAATTAACACTTACTCTAAGTTGCCATTCCACCAAGTCTGTTCCAGTGATCATCTCTGTAACTGGGTGCTCTACCTGCAGTCTGGTATTCATCTCCATGAAGTAAAAATTATGTTGGGAATCCATAATAAATTCCACTGTTCCTGAAGTATTTAATAAAAGGACACTTCACCAAAATGAGACTTTTTTGGAATGGACACCTAAGACAATTCATTTATGCCAGGACAAGATATTATTTCTAAATCAGATAGGCTGAATTGCATTAAATTCTACAAAAATTATCTTTAAGGGTCACACAATGGAGGTCTGAAAGCAGAAGGGCTGTTTCCTTCCAGATTTATATATCCTGTGGTGTTTAGTAACCATTCTCCTCTACAGTAAGGGCTGCATTTCTTTACAGTTGTAAAAAGCGTATCAAGACTCACTGAAGTATCCTGTATATGTGTAGGGTATGTATTTTTCAAAAATAAGTATCCAAAGAAAGCAGTGAGAAAAGAAAGTTAGATATCATTTTAGCAAGTTATTTTTCATCTGGGAAACAGCAAGGATTTTACAGACAGTGTGTTCTGCGTTTTTTTTTAAAAGGCTTTACTGTCTGAAGATAAAGTATTATTCTTCATATGCTGTAAAAGAAATTATTTTTCACTTGCTCTGCTCAAACTTATTAACATTCCTAATGCTCACTTTCCAACAACAATCTAGTTGACTGAATTATCTGCTCCGAATTTTTGTCTTTCTATTCTTCAGCTGCCACTGGTCTTGAGTTCAGATCAAGTACGCAAATTTAAATTTGTAATTACATGAGATTTAACTATGTGATTATTTGCTTAGATCTCAAAAAGAAACAAACAGAGGACGTGTGTCATACTCTTAAAAAAATTAGATGCCATTTGCCTCGAGACTTACAAGTCTTATTAAGTTAAGAGCATCCCTCTGGAGCAGCTGTACCTCCACAAACTCACCTGCTCCCACATAATTAACCGCTTTAGCTGCTTTGACAGCAGCTTCTCCAAGTCTCTTTCGAACTTCAGGATTAATTCCTGGCTGTAAATAATAATAATACAAAATATTATAAATTATTGCAATTTTTTGTGATATCAAACCCACTATGCATTAATATTTTGCAGTATTTAGCAACTGGAGTGAGACTCCTATCAATGTTATACTTGAAATGTAAGTAATTTTTCCCTGACAGTCATTTTCCTAAAGAAAGTAATTTTTTTGAGTTAGAACTATTTCTGCAGCAAAATTAAAACAGGTACTGAGAATAACAAATAAATTACTATTCACTAAATAAATTTGTTGGAGGTTAACAATTATTTTTAAAATATGTCAGTTTGTAAAAAAAAAAATATTACAAGAACTTCCTGCTCACCCCTGGTGCCTCTTCAATGATCTTCTGATGTCTCCTTTGCACACTGCAGTCTCTTTCAAACAAATACACAGCATTGCCATGCTGGTCACCAAACACCTGGACTTCAACATGCCTGATTCATAATAATAAAAAGCTTCAGTGTACTTCAATAAAACACCAATCCTGTGACTGACTTCATCCAAAGAGACCTGGAACTTGTACACAGTCCTGCACACTTTAGTAAGATTTCTTATAGGTTTAAGTGTCTGCCCTTGAATAGCCAAAAATGTAGAAATAAGGCTGCTATTACGTAGGATTTCAACTGGTTTAGACTTTCTCAATGTCCTAAATGAAACAGGATTCTAAATGCTGGCTACTGCAGTGAAACCTCCTATGTCATAGGATAAACAAGCTACATATCTAAAAGCTGCTACCTCTTTATTAGTTATTTTATTATAATAGAAGTAAAACCACCTCACTATTATTTGATAATGATTTCTCTCATAATTTCCTGTGTACCGACTCACCAGAGGCAGCAGCCTTGGCTCAGGAATAACACTGGTTATTTCAACATGGCACTTCAGGAGACAATTATTAAGTGCCAGAACTTTGTTCTATGTACAAAGCTAACAGAAATCTGTCAGTATTCTGATAATCCTCTGATACTGGCAAGAAAAATTCCCTAGGAATTTAACATTAAAGATTTTTCTCATGCCCATCTGACAGCATAAGCAGGCCCTGTTTCTTTAGGATAAAGGGTTTTTTTTTTTAGGGATGCTTCAAGAAAAATAGATGTAAAGTACAAGTGTATCAAATAGACCTCTGTGAGAAGTTCTTTATAAAAAATAAATTAGCTTAGTTCCACAGGTCAAGCATGAACTAAAGACTATTACTTCTGATTTCAATATCAAAATAGAGAAAGTTTAAATAACTAGTTTAGGACACCTGAGGGCAGCAGGAACACCATGACAATGACTCAGGTCTGTAGTCTAAGCATTATAAAGTGATTTTTTTCTTTTCTAGATGTAAATTGAGTTTAGAAATCTCAATCAAGGACGAATATCACTGTCACTAAATTTCACTGCTGTGTCTCCCAAACAGTAGTATTTTAATTCTCACCATTCAAAACAAAGTCATTGCAAGAAATTCAATATATTATAAACAACTTTGTCTAAATTAACACTTTGCCATAGTGCAAATAAAACATACAAGACCAATTTTCATCCTACTACTAAAACATTATTTAACAGTAGAATATTTCTTACCTCGGATTATCTACAAACTTCTCAATCAGCATTGCATCATCATTGAAAGACTTCTTTGCTTCTCTCCTAGCTGATTCTAGTTGGTCCAGAAACTCCTTTTCTGAGCGAGCAATTCTCATGCCCTAAAATACAGAAAAAAGCATATCAGTGTCTGAAAGTATGGTACAAAATAAAAATCCTTGTTGCACACAAATAGCAAGCAATGAGCTTAATGCTAACGCTTCTCCCTTCTTTCTTAAGCTTCAGCAAAATTGTGTATCAACTTCTAAGACAATTCTGCAAAGTCCCACTAAAAATGTCACAAGAAGTGTGAAAAATAATTATCATTCCATTGATACGGACCAGTACAAAATTCAATTTTATACTTAAATATCTTAAGACTTTTTCCAAGTTGGCAGAGAATATCTGATTTCATTAAAAAATTTGTTTTGAAAATAATTAGAATTCTCTGTCATATCATTTTTATAGAAGTTTATTTCAGAGTAGAATCAGATTTAGACAGGAAAAAGTGTCTAGAAAACAAATACTTAAAAGGTATTTCTAATCACTTCTTCTGCAACATTTAAAACTGTTAGCAAAAAAAAACAAACCCTCACAGAAACTCTCACAACGTAACAATTTAAACTCATCTAATTTCACACAAACAAATCCATAGGACAATTTTTCTGCTTATGTGAATCACTGAAGATCCATTGAAACAAACAAAACTCTTCCAATATATGCCAGCTACTTCTCTTGTGCCTGACTGCACAACAAAAGGAAATGAGGTTTCATAGTGTCTTTTAGAATATTCAGTTACAGATATTGAGACAGAACAACTTTATATTTTCTGATGAACAGATTAGTTCCTTTACCTTTCCTCCACCTCCTCGAACAGCTTTAATCATTACTGGATATCCTATTCTTTTGGCATGTTCCTTTAGACACGCATCTGATTGATCTTCTCCATGATAACCTTCAACAACAGGAACGCCAGCAGCAGACATTATAGCTTTGGAAGTGCTTTGACAGAACAGTTTTATGTTTAGAATGATAATAATATTTTTTTCTTACTTTAAGCTCCAAACCTGTATATGTTCCCAATGTTAATTCCACTCACAGAAGTAGCTCTACTGACCTCAACAGGACTACTTCCATACATGAGTTACATATGATTGCATAGTAATTCAAATAGGGATTTTTTTTGTCTCCAAGCCTTCCACATAAAAGCAGTAGTCACCTTCAGGCTTACTATACTTGCCTATCTTTTGACTTATATTATAGAGGCCAACCATAACTTTTTAAATTACAACACTGTATCCTGCCAAGACTATATTTGAAGTTGTACAAAGGTAAAACTCTTTTCATGATACAGGGCGGATTCACACCACACATAAAACACTCAAGCATAATAACTATAACTTCAAAAACGCATGCAAAATTCGTTAAATGTCAGAGGTAATTTACTCTCACATTAGGAAGTAATATAAAATTAATTCTCTGAAATTAGTATTACACAGTTCACGTGTCAGTCATAACCTTATTTGCGTATTCTTGATTTATACTTCGCACTCTGGAAACATTTCTTTGATGTCAGTAACTAAGAATAAGATCCTCTGTGATGAACAAAACTCATCACCCTATTTTCCATGAGCCACAATAATTTCCAATGATACAGTGCGTCTTTTCCATCAATATCAAATCCAATCTGACTGCTGAACTCTCACCTATTTATATAGGAGCACTGCAATGCCCCAGATCTGGAAAATCAGAAAGAGTTAGGTATTTAATTACCAAAATCCTAATAACTGAATAATCTTGATTATTTCTATGTCTAAAAGAATCCCACATCTATAAACCTGGAGCTTATTCCTTTGAAGAAAGTCATAAAAATAAAAGATAATGAAAATTGACAGAATAAAACAATTACAGAGCAACGGATCACTTAGTAACAAAACAAGCTTTGCCAAATCGTAAATTGCATAACCAAGTAACAAATCAGAAATAGATACCTCTTAATACCCATATCTCTGATAGCAGATGAAGGCGGACCTATGAAGATGATTCCCTCTTGCTTGCACAATTCTGCAAACTCTGTGTTTTCTGAGAGGAAACCATAACCTGGATGAATAGCCTAAAATAGAATAATGTTACCAGCCTATTTGTGTATTAATTTAGCTTAGAAAACCCTGAAACTTCAGTAGTGTGCTAAGGAAACACAAGATGGAAACACCATGGGTAAAAATAAAGAACTGAAGAGCATCGAAGTAACAGAAGACTTAAGGCCATGATCTACTTACCTGTGCTGCCGAGACCTTGGCCACCTGCATTATTTTCTCCATGGCCAAGTAACTTTGCTGTGAGGGTGCCGGACCAATGCAATATGCCTCATCTGCCTGTTACAGAAAGAACACATATAACACGGGTTTGTTTATTAAATAACTGAATTTCTGAGCTAATTATATTGTTTATCAGACTGCCAGCATGCAATAGTTTAAATTACTGCCTCTCTTCATGGAGAGACTCAACTGGGTGAAAACAATTCTGACTCTCCCCAAGAATCAGAGTCCCTTCTCTAACCCCCAGTTGGCTACTCAGGAGTTAGAGAGCCAAACTTTAAGGCAATTCCCATAAAGCTGTCAGGTGTTGAGACAGAGACCAGGCAAACCTTTCATTGATTCAAGGAAAACCTGGAAGTAACTCTAGAGAGGTGAAAATCAACTGCATTAGCACACACACCTACTTTCACACTGAACTTTTATTAATAGGAAATACTTCTGTGAATGAACATTAATCACAGACTTAACGAATATACATCACCATTGCTACATGCATGGAATTTTGGTCTGCTTCACTATAAACTGCTACAGACTTCACACCCATTTTCTTTGCTGTCCGCATCACTCTGCACGCAATTTCTCCTCGGTTTGCGATAAGAATCTTCCCTATGTTGTGACCTCCTGTTTAAAAGGATGAAGCACAGTAAGCAATTTTTAAAAGGAATACAGCCTTAAAAACATTCCGGGAAGTGAAGCCATTTTAAAATTCAAATTGCTTTTTCATAATGTTTATGCATTTCTTGCAATAATGAAAAAACACGTGCTTCATACAAAAGTATGTGTTAAGTCTTTTTTTTTTCTTTCTTTTTTAGAATCCAAGAAATACATTCTAACCCTAAAATAACACTTAAACATGAAATCTGATGCTTTTATTTTTACTGTGTTTCTTCTGGACCATCCAGGAAACAATTAACACCTGTCTCCCTGCCCCCCCACTAATAGAAGATCCGCATTTTGTTGAAGATCACTATTCCCCACCCATACATAGTCACAAAGAAGTAACAAGGTATGAAGTTGTTTGTTGAGGGATTTGGTTTGGTTTTTGTTTGTTTGGGTGTTTTTTCAAAGTGACACACAAGGGTCTATAAAGCCTCATGGCAGTAGTTAATACGTGATAGAAATATAAGGCCAGCACAGACAGAGACCTGATTGGCAGAATCAAATAGCTTAAAATTAACTAAAGAAGTGAAAACTATAGCTTTTCAGACAACATGAAAACAGGGTCAGTTTAAATCATCTTGCTCAGTATTTTTAACTTCATTCCTATATTGTATAAATACCATTATGCCTAAAAAACCAATTCTCACAGACTTTGCAACCTTTGTATCAGAAAATGACTCAGAGAAAAAACAGTTTTCATTGAGTATACCTAAATATGACAGGTAAAATGTTTCAAAATATTGTCTACACATTAAGGCTACAGACTCCAAAAACTATACAAATATTACATATTTATTTTAAAAATCTACAGTTTTTCAGCAACTAATGGCCTAAAACTAATTGTAAAGCCATCCACATTACACAAGCAACTAAAACTATTAGCTAGAGAAGTTAAATTTCATACTTATTGTTGAGGCCCATTTCACAAATTTTTGTACGTGGTTCCATTGCCTGTAGAATTATAAACACACAGAGGAGTTACAAAAGTATATGAAGTGGCAACTGAGCTACTTTTATTTTCAGGTGAGAGGACAGCACATGCACAGCTCTGAAGCTTTTAATAAGGCTATTTACACAGAACATATTCAAGTACAACAGGGAAGGTTGTACAAACTTCACCAGATCTCTCCTTAAGTGTTTTCATTTAGACACAACAGAAATTACCCCCTCTCTTTTTTTAGCAGCATTCAAAGTGAAACAGTCAACGTTTTAAAAAAATAACCCAAACCAAACTCTTTTGTTGGGTAGAATAGCCAATGTCTGGCAATTGCAACAGAGAAAGCAACTCAGGTAAGTATTCAGAAAAGACGACATGAACAATCACAAAAAAATAAAAGCTTAAAAGGAAATAGGAGCTGTTTGTATACAGAAAAGGTGCACGAGAAAAAAAAGCAAGAAAGTAGAGCTGTGAAGAATTTCAAACCTCAAAAGACCAATACTAAAGAAATTAAATAGTAAATGCAAAATGGCTGGAAGAAACTGCAAAAATAAGCTCTTGGAACTGTTTTAATTAACATATAAATCAACTGTGGAATCTCTGATCAGGTCCAGCAATTCTTAAACGATTATCAGACAGTAAGACACGAGACATTCTTAACATCACACGAACCCAAAGCTGTATCAAGGAGGAGAGGGGAAATCAGAGCATCTCCTAAACTTCTAACAAGCAGCTGTCCAGGGCACCAATTCCTCCCGCACTGGAGCACGGGCGGCGGCACCAGCCGGTCAGCGATGGGTGCTACCCAACCGCGAGCACCCAGGACGGTTTCATGCAATCCGCACCATCTGCTAAAACTATGCCTAGAACGCTGGCTGGGGTTTGTTTTTGTTTTGTTTCACTCTTCCTTCACACAGAAGAACCCGGGGTACCTGTACTCCCACCGCAAAAAACACACAGTCCGAGAAGCGGGGCCGGGCGGCGGCCCAGCTCCCTCGCTCCTCCCGAGGCGCTGAGCCTCTTTCCCGCCTCGGGCGGCCCGGTTCCAGGCCCGGTTTTGGGAAGCCTCAGCCCGCCGCCGGCTCCCTCCCGGGCTCGGTCCC
>VWZK01021423.1:563663-623468 GCA_013396935.1 Baryphthengus martii
GGGGAGCGGGCAGGGAAAGCGATCGGGAAGGGGAGAGGTCACGGGGAAGGAGTAGGAGATCTAGGAGAGGGAGTGAAATGGCTTTCTTACGGAGACAGAGCCAGGGGAAGGCGGGAGGCGTCGGATAACAAGGAGAAGCCGGGCAATTAATTGGCAGAGAAAATAAAATTGATATGAATGTGAAGTGAAGCACGCTGCAGAAGGACTCCAGGCTACCTATGTGGAAGCGGGGGCTTGGAGCTGACCATGTTCCTTCAGGAGTGACATCCGCAGTTGTAGTAGAGCAGAAACACAAAACACAAGGCGGTTGGGAAGGGCTGATGTTGTGGTGGGGATTCCCAGATGCCATAACATCCCTAGGCCCGGGCCCAACTCCCCAGGCCACACTGTACCCTGTAAATGGAAGAGGTTCAAATTGTCATGGGACCAGCAGATCCCACCATCTTGTGAGCAGAAAGCAGCCAGGATGGGCACTACTCCAGCGCGGGTTTGCTGGTCGCCCATGTGCAGGACCTTGCAAAGTCTCCGTGCGCAGCTCCAGCTCAGTGCCCATGCACCTGAGGTGACGGAGTGTGAGGGAGCTGGGCATGGCCTTAGGCCTCACCTGGCCGTTCTCATTTGCGGTGTCAAGCTGAATCTCATAACAAGAGAAGGGAGGTGAATTCCCAAGGTCACCTTGTTTGCCTCAGTCTCATCAATTTACTCAACTCATCTTAACAATAATGTTCAGATAAACTGTGATGCTTGATAGGCTACAAGAAAGCTTTTCCCAAGAAGTGTTTCACATGACTATGATTTTGGCATTATTTATATAGAGAATTTTTTTCAAAACCCAAACAGTACCACTCAGGCAAATATTTCTAGTTGCTGTTGACAAATAGCAAAGCAACTGCTTTTTCACTGACAGAATACACAACCTATCAATCGTAATAGTAGTATTTAACATCTAATATGTTCTCCATACTCTGCTTGTTCCACTGTTGCTTTTTTTTTTATTTGGCTTGGTGACCTCTCCCAGCAGGGACTTAGTGGTTATAGTAGATGACACGGCCACCAGTCAAGCTTGGGGAAATAGCATGGTCCCTTGGACCTGACTGCAAGAGGTGGTGGCGCAGCACTTGCTCTAAAGATGCGATTTGAAAAAAGTATAATTATTAAGTGAAGCTTCCATTTTCTCATAATTCATTCAGTTCATTCTTCTTCAACAGAACATGCTGACAGCGTAGAACTTTTTTTGTCTTTGGAAACTCAGATTTAAAAAAATTTCACCGTGTTCAATTTGTCTCTAAACACAAGATGGCAGCATTTTATGTAGTTTACCATTGATCATTAGGAAGAGCTACAGATACTTTGCTATACATAAACCAGAGGTGGTGGAGGAGTTTACGCTTTGAACAGTAGAATTAATGCAAGTTGCAAACTTACATTGCAAATCTGCTCTTGGTGAAGACATCCTGCAAGCATGGCTTTTAGGGCTTGCAAAGTCAAGCGAGGTCACCAGATTCTATACACAGATGTTTGAAAGTGCAATGAAATAAAACTGAAATGCAGAAAATAATATTTTTTTCACTGACACCTGTAATATGATTCATGTGCATATGTACGTAGAGGGAATGTGATGAATCCAGTGATGTACTGGATAGGTTGAACTGGCCATTTTAAATATTATTGCGGAAACTTGGCATTTTGAAAGGTGCTTTAGATTAATAATTTGAGTACTTTTCTCATAATTACTTTTTCATGAGAGGATTTTGAACATCAGAATTTATTCGAAACATTAATTAATTTTCCTTGAGAAGATGTAAAAAATCTTGTTCCATGGCGAAATTTATGAGGTTAAACATAGGCTCGACTCATTAATCGCATTCTTCAGAAATTGCTGGAGTATGGCAAAGCCCCAGCAAAGCTGATGTCCAAGATCTGTGTCTCTAAACTGCACAGCTTTTCTGACAGATTGAATATTTTCCTTTTTCCCAACAGCCATTTAATTTGTTGCTGCATGTGGGAAATGCAACCTACTGCTTTTAAAAATTTGAAGAAAGATTTAAGTAAGAAACGGAGCCAATTAAAGTATAATTTAATAAAATACTTGGGACTTACCAAATTCATAGGCAAGGGGACTTGTAGAAAAAGGGAAATGCAGGTTTTGTGACATTTTGTGGCTAGCTAGGAAAGCCCAGATCCTGGTGAAAACCCAGGAGTATGAGTGTTGCTGTGGTTAATAAACTTCAGACATGCACGCCCCTACATCATTGGCCTCCAGTGGCCACAGGCATGAGTGTGAAAGTGTAGCCTCCAAATATCTTGCCACCTTACTAGTGAGGGTTAGCTTCATAGAAATCTTTCTCTCCTTGCTCTTGTTATTTTCACAGAAGTGATGCTTAAAAAAAAAACCAAACCAAAACATCTCATTTTTTCTTCTAGACATTCTAATGCAAGAACGTTTCTCCAGTGGATTTGAAAATTTTGTGCTTCTGGGACAGTCCATGATGCGACTTACACATGGAGGATTTTTTTTCCTTAAAAGGAAAAATTACTGACTGTTCCTCCATCTGCCATTATTCCTTGTGAAGAAAGAATTTTAGACATCCAGCAGCCTTCAGACACCCACCACCCACCTTGAGGCAATGAACATGCAGAAGGCCCCATCTAAATCCTAGTTCATCAGCTGAAATGCATCCCCCGAGTGCGTATTTACCAGACCAGATTCTGAACCTAAAACAGACAAGGCATAAACCTTGCCTACGAATTAGGTGCTTCACTTGGGCGAATTCTGGCACTGAATTTAATACTGTACCAGGCCAAGCAAACGCAAAAGAGCAGAGCGAACTGCCTGTACTCTCCTGGCAGCCCTGCTTTTCTCTTGCAGGGCAAATCGATGGGCTTGTGTCATTTTCACCTTGTGACCTGTAGCCATAAATGTATCCATCATGTAGGGCTGTGCACTGATGCTATAACTGGTGGTAGCAAGTGAAGCAGAATTCTTGTATTTTATTCACTGAAGGTACTTTCTTTCTGCTGCCCTCACTGGCACTTCTCTAGCAGATAAGTTCCTGAATCAGCTACTGGCAGCAGAGAGATAGGTTTTTTTCCTTCCCCATCTTAACCACGTCTTCTGCTTTCCTGCGATCCACCTAACAACTTTTGCATCCTTAGCCATCGAGAGCCTGAAGTGTGAGATTCATTTAGCCATTTCAGAGCCTTATCTTGCTCACCACGGAGAAGGCAGTGTCCTGTTCCCCTACCTGTGTGCCCTCCCCTCTCCTTCCCAGCCAGCCCAGCTCTATCATGCAACCTCCCAGTGATGGCCTTAGAGGTGTTAGAGGGGCCTGCACCCAAAATGGGGTCTGGCTGCAGTCACTAGCCAAACATAGATCTTGACAGATTTAAAGTTTTTCTGACAAACCTGCAAAGATGAAGCTGAAGCACTTTTGTGTGTTCGCTTTTATTGAGAACTTTCCCTCATGCAAGTGTCCCACAGTTACAACATTTTAAGATGGCTGTTGATGTGACAAACAGCAAAATCACAGCAGTCACTTAGAAATGTAGACTGGTTTGGGTTGGAAAAGACCCTTAAAGACCATCTGGTCCAGACACTATCCTTTGGGAAATTCCTTTGACCTACAAAGAAGTTGAATTCTCAAGTTTATGTATGGTATTTTCCAAGCTATTTATTTCCTCTAGTTTTTGTGCCTGCACACTCCTCTGCATTCTCCTCTGAGGACTTTTCTCGTAATTCATAGGATCATTATCTGTGAAAGCAGTTTAAACATGAAGTAACAAGCATCCATCACATCTGCCATGAGTTACAATCTGTGTTTATTGGACCAATAGGAAACAAAGAGATCAAGTCATATAAAGAAACTCAGTAAATTCAAATACTCTGGCGTTTGTGGGTAGATTAACAGAAAATCACAATTTAAATACTTTTTTTTTTTTTTTGTAATGCTGATTTAACAAAGATAGAAAGAGTAGATAATTTGCCCAAGCCACAGAAGAAATAATCATCAAAGTTATGGTTAAGTTATAAGAAAATCTATGCCTGTGGCTTGTGTCCAGAGCCTACAGGACCCTGCCCGTTGGTGAGATTGTACTTGTACTTTAAATGGTTTAGGTGAAACAGCACTTGAGAGATAAAACAATTGCATGGCAATGCACACTTTAATCACTAAATACAACCTTTATTTTAGAAACACCAATAATAGAAAAATAAAAAACATATCTTACTTCTCACAGCAGATTATTTTTTTAGCAACCATATATTATAGCAAGCTAGAAGTGATCAACCAAGCCATCTTCATACACTCAGGGTGCTAATCTACAACTCCCTCCCTCTTTCAACCAGAATTAACAGCTGCTTTTTAATTTGGACTTTATCCATCAGAGAGGAAAATAGACTGAAAGAAAATGAGAGCTGCAGCAGAACATCAGGGAGCTATAGGGATGTGCTCACCTCTCAGTTTCTATGAGTGGCCCCACTATATCCTGACCAGCAAATGCTTGCAAGCAACTTCCCTGATGGGATGCATCATGTCATCAAGATCAATATCTTCTGGTTCAGGGATAGCTTGATCTGAGTCCACAACTGGGGGAAAAAATGAGCTGGGGCTGTTGAGACCCACATTGTTGGTCACTCTGAGATGCAGCTGCAACCTTATCCCCTCCCACAGCAGACTGTGCTCTTCTCTCAGCTCTCTGGGTACATGGGCTCACGCTGACTATATGAAAGTTTTTGGCATGCAGACTTTCAGGGCAGATTGGTTGGTAAACCCCTGTTCCAGTCAGTGAGCAGGTTGCTGAACAAGGGTCTGACTATGGCAAAGAGCAGCCCTGGGAGGAAGCAATCTGCCGGGTTGGGAAAATATTGTTTTCATGTACATTCCTCTCGCCAGGAAGCAAATAAACTGTGCACTGCTGCCCATGGTATAACTATCATGGCCCACTCGGTGAACAGTTTGTTTATCGTAAGAGCCTCTTCTTTCTGTGGTGTTATTTTAGGGACTTTTTCCTCAAAATCTATGCAGCTCCATAAAAATAGCAAACAAATAACAATAAAAATCATAAGAACAAATCAGGTAAATCTGAATCCAGACATTATTCAACACCAGCAGCTTGAGTCACTGTAGAAAGAAAAAAGAGTGGGGAAAAAAAAAAAAGCATTAACCTTGCATCATCGGTAAACATGCCAGAGGGTGGTTGTCACAAGATTAAACAACAGATTATCAATCGTTAAGAACAGTTTTCCCTCCTCGTGTTGATATCAAGCGTTAAAAGACTGAATAGCAACATAAAGAGATTTTTCAGTACAGAACATAACAAGAAAATGCTGTATCCAAATCAGCAGAAGTAACAAACTGTACAGATCATGCAATTCAACAATCCAAAGAATATGTGAAATAGGACTCTGAGGAGGAAAGCTGTCTATTGATCACTGGTCAGATCATGCGCAGTGTTTGTTAAAACACCCACATGTAATGGTGGCATCCTCACTATTGCACAAACTTTTGAATGGAAGCTCTTCCATTTATTTACCTTGCCTGCTGGACATCTCATGAATTGTCTCTTTTTTTTTTTTTTAAAAAAAAAAAAGAGTGAATACTTTAATCGAATATAAAAATCTGCTTTCTAAACAACAGATTAATAGTATTAACTCATGTTGAGAACCAGAGGGAACTTATTGAGCCTGAACTGTGCCACTGAGTTCAGTGGGCTGCTTTTCTACCAGCTGGGGGAGGAAGAAACATGAAAATAAGGTAAAGTTCACTAAAAATATTAACAGTGCTGGAGCCTTTTACAAAACAATAATTGAAATACTCAGGTTTCAACCTGAGTATTCAACTGAAGACAGTTTAACCGGCTGTATCTGTATTAAAGGTTTGAGTGGTATTTGGTTTCTTGTACTACTTTACCTTATAATTGTATTCAACTGCCTCCCTTGCCCTCAATAGGTTTTGACTTCTTTCTTATGGTTCTCCAAGTGCTTCAAAATTGTCTTTCTATTTCTTATTTATTGATTCATTCAGACTCAAAGGGAATATTTCTTGAGACTGGTAATTACTTCCCCAGATAATTGTCAATTATGGAACAATATGACCATGATTCCTCCTTCACCACAGAGCAGCATCTTCTAGTAATTCATGGAATGGAAGGATTTCTTTTCTTTCTTCATTTACATAAGCAAACTCTCAATAGTTAAATACTAGTAAAACATCAAAACTATTGAAAAAATACTTAAGGGAAATTAAACTCACAAGATATTACCATCAGTTTTACCCAGCGGAAATCCAGTGAGTTTCCATCACCATTAATAATTTCTTGGGATTTGGGCCATTATTAATGGAAATTAAATTAGCAGATGACTTCAGTCTTTCCTTTGTTTAATATGTGCCATTCCACAGTCCTTTTCCAGGCAAAGACTTTGTTGGCAGAATCTGAGCCATTACCCTAACTCCTAAGGGGCAAGTATGCTCTTACTTAATGATATTTTATCTTTTGTAAATGTTTTTATATGTAATTTCTTAACATTTTAATGTCATTTGCTGCAGTGAACAGATTGTATGGTGTGTATGTGTGTGTGTTTGTGTACATTTGTGCATCCCTTTAGCTTTGTAAATATTTTGTGATAAAGGAGATTTCCCTTGTTAGAACAAAGAACATTAGCTGAACTTAATGGCAAAGCGAACTACTTTCACGTCTTCATCGTTGGCTTAGCAGGAAATAGGCTACAGGATATCAATTAGTGTGCTTTAAAGCAACTCCAAATCAGTTCCATATGAAAATCCAGCTGCTCAGCTGTAAGCACACAGGATAGCATTCACTTTTAGGCAAAGAGTTTGTTCAAGGCCCGTGCAAGATTTTATTTCCCACAGGAGCCTTGAACATATGATGTCAGTGGATTTCCATTTGCTCGTGGACCTCGTGCAGGTCTGCCACAGTTGTGGCCGTTTAATCCCTGGCATGTTCAGTAAGGGCAGTATCCTCACAGATTAAGAAAGATCATAGTGCTGCCACCTCAGTAGAGGGACAGCTATTGAGTTCAGTGGCAGTTGCTGTAACAGGTCCATGTCTAAATAGGGAGTGGGTGATTCATGAACTCTCACAAGACCATGAAACATTAAGCTCCTTGAATTTATCAAGCAAATTCACCCCAGTTCCCAGCTATTGCGCTGGCATCTCTAGCACCGGCCCGTGTGTCACGGTGCTCCCAGTCCCTCCCCATGGCTTTCTCCATGTTGTGTTGCAAACATGTGGCAAAAGGATGCTGTGCCTTAAGCACCGATGGACAAGTGTGGTGGCTTGTCCTGGTGTGGCAGATGGATGGAGTTATTGCCTCAAAACACCTGCCCGGTTCTGCTGCAGATATCTCAACTGCCTGCCAAACAGCTCCTGAATTGTGCAGTTTACAGCAGAACACTTCAGGGTAAATTTAGCAACCTTGGATTGCTCTAATGTGCTGTGCTTTAGGAGGTCGCAGTTCAAGAATTATTGACAAGAAGCTCAGAGCGCTCTGCAGCAGGGCTGAAGCAAGCAATAACAAGCAATCTTTTTGGCACATGCTAGTCAGGCAGACCGTGTGTGATCTTGGTTGAGTAATCTTTCTTATTTGCATACACAGGTACTGGAAACTAGAAAATTTTCTAAAAATATTGTCTCCAGAGCAAGAAGTATTACCACTGAGTCCTTGCAAAGGACTTAGCAGGAAAAAACCAAGAACTTTTGAAGCCTAATCCTGTTACAGGACTGGTGAGAACTTGGTTGTGCATGGCAGTCACACTTACACTTGCCCTGAGACTTCAGCACACAGAGTGTTCCCACAGGGCTCTGTGTAGCTGTGGATCTCTGGATTAGTCACTTGAAGACCATATTTCTAGGTTCATCTGTTTTTGTAAATCTAAAACGCTATCTTTAACAAACCTGGTGGATTTTTTGCAGGGTAGTGATACTGCTCACTTTAAGCTATTTTTAGGCATCTGACTTAAGTAGTTTGAATTGCCTCCTTTGTTGATAACAAAGAATTGAGGTTCCTCACTTTGGTCCTCTGGACTATATCTAAATTAGATGTGAAGAATAGCCTAAAGTAGATGCTGTAAGTTCTCTCCTTTACACCTTAATGAAATTGCTTCTGGAAATATTCACTAGCTTTAAACACATGGTGTTATCCCATTTAAAAGTGTAGCTTCAGGGCAGTGAGATGACCACGTAGAAGCTAAAACTCCCGTGACTTCTCTCCTTGTTACACGTATTTGGAAGTACAAGAGCACCTCAGATACGTTCGTATCCTCTATGTGGCTTTCTTCTGGAAATCAGGAATGTGACGAACACAATGACAAACAATCCCAGGATGCTCAGGCCCACTGCGATGGGAGCTGCTCTGCTGTTTCTATCGAGAAAACATTCTTCTTCTGAAAGTAAAAGGAGAGCAGACAATGTGTTATAGCAGAACACCATACTCCTAGACTACACATCTATATTCCAGAAAACTTAGCAAATACAAGCCGTAAGTTCTCAAAACCTTGTTTTCTTTTTTTTCTTATTTCTTTTTTACTGACCTATATTTAATACCTTTTTATCTGTGGTGAATCTTATCTGAAGAAAACAATTCTTGCCCCTTTGGAAATATCTCCATGCTTCGCTGCAGAATGACTCTGCTCTTTCATGTCCACAGTAATTGTTTTACACAATGCAATGCCACAAAGCCAAAGGCATCAGCGTTCTACTAGATGCTGCTTTTGAAAAGCTTTGTCTGGTTAACGGAACCTGCTGTTAGGGAAGTGAGCTGAAAAGTACTTGCATTTGAGTATTGCTAAAGCCAGAGGTGTTTGAATTGGCCATTTTGCTTTGACAAAACCCTGGGATATGAACTCCAGGAATTGTTTCTGATACACTGACATGCAGTTCAGAAGACCCTGCTACAGCTTTTGAGACTCAAACAGGCCAAGAACAGACACTGCCAGTCTGTACAAAATTGTAAGGAACTTGAAACTAATGATCATTAGTGTTTGCTTTTTCTTCCCTTTTTAAAGATAAGCAAATCAGGAGCAATGGAAGTGAAACTACCGGTCTTGAGACACCCAAGGGGAGGAGGCTGGTGATGTGTCTAGAGTCATCCCTTCACTGGGGATTTTAGATTTCAAAATTTGCATACACAGCAGAGGTATGGTTTCATAACCATTACATGGCCACTGGGGAATTATTTCAGAGGTGGTAACTGCTTTCTCAGCCCTTTGATTAAGAGCAAAACTGATTGAATTTTGTATATGGTATTGATTAGCAGAGATTAGCCTGACTTTGGGCAGGGGAAGAGAGAGAGAGTGTCTTTCTAAGCCCTGTCTCTGCCAGAGGTAAGGCCACACCAAAAGCCATAACTGAACTAACTCACTGTACAAATTCAACTGGGAATGTGGGGACCAGATGAGATCCCATGAGATTTTCCAGCTCAATATTATTTCATGAAATAAAATCTTCATGAGAATGAGAGCACAGATTGGATTCTCAGTGTGGTTTTTAAGAACTTAAAGAAAAGTATGCAAAAAAAAAAAAAAAGTCTATGTCTTAAAAATGCCCCAAATGGTGTTTCCCATTACATTCCTTTTAGAAGAAGAAAGGCGACCAAAATTGTGAACTAACAAAAGAAGAATCAAACAGAGCCAAGCTGAGTCAAAAGACAGCTCTAAAGTAAAGAGAACACAGGGGCAATATTTTATAAGCATGCACAAAGTCAAATATCAGAAGGGAATGTTTTATTAGTGCATCTGAAGGGCTGGAGAGCTGATAAGCCTGTCTGTCTACCTGAATTGTACAAAAACACCCTGAGAGGAAGTCATAGAAATGTGAAGATGTACAATTTGAAAGAGACCAGAGTCCCATCTAGTCCACCTCTCTGCATTTTGTAGGATCTTTCATGCATCTGGTAAGAAGTAAGGCAGTAGACCATGAAAATATCCATACTGTGGGACACAGGAACTTCCTGGTGCCCCCAGCAGTCCCGGACCCCACAGCCTGGCCAGGTCCTGGCTGCATCACTGAACAAGAAACTGGGATGAGAACATCTAATTTCCCTGTGGAATGAACCCCAGGTGTGGCTGTAGGAAGAAGTCGTGATGAGTCCAAATACATTCTCTCAGTGTGGGCAATCCAGAGACCGGGGGAGTCAGCACTGGTCTGTCTCTGTCTTTTACCGAGCTACATGGTTGCCACTTTGTGGGTGTACTCAAGAAAAGACAAATTGCAGAGATGTGCATCACATTTAATTCTGAAACTGGGAGCATGCCAATCGTGCTCCTCCTCAGCAGCACGTTCTCTCATGTCTAGACACAGCTACTCTGAAACTATCATCCTACATTCACAAATATCTCTTATTAGTTGGCAGTTTTGCTGCTGCAGCTGTGTGACATCAGGATTGGCAGGAGCCTTTCAGAATAGCTAAAATCTGACTATAACGAGAACAGTGACCTTGAGCTGAACTGTGCAGATGAGGGGTTTGGGCAGTGCAGTGGTGGTCAACACACCTCTGCTTGCTCTGTGTGAAAATGGGTGAAGAATAAAAGGATGGTTGTAGAATTGAACATTTTTTTATGAGAAGGTGAAGCAGAAGGTACTGAATGCAGGAAGGAAAGAGGCTTTTCCATCTTCTATTGGTATCAGCACTGCATTGAAAATGACTCAGAAAAGGGGGAGAATCCAGCAGCGGGCAGGTTACATTCTTTGGGAACTATTACAAAGCTGTGATTGTGTTACAGGTGTAACAGGATCACCACAGGTGTATGGTTGTAATCTAGCAGATTACATCTATCAGGCAACCATGCCATGTAGACCTCAGAAGGGTGGAAAAGTTGTCCTTCTACTTACCTTTTCCAAACTGGTTACCGACAATATCAAACGCCTGCAGCCGCATATTAACAAAGAGTAGCTGGAAGTTCTTCTCCAAGCCGAAGGTCTGCTTGCTGGCACACTTAAAGGAATTCCCCAGCTTTGTTGTAAACAGCTTTTCATGTATGGCTGTATAGTAAAGCATACCTGGGGGCCATAAAGAGAGACAAATGAGAATCCTCAGTGCTTTGGCAGAGCAGTGGTCACAGATGTAACTAGAACATGGACATTTTCCCATGATGTATGTTACATTTCTCCCATGTTTAAATGAGTGCTTTAGTTCTCAATGGGCAACTCAGTTGAGCTTGGGCGTGAAAAAGTGGCTAAAATTTCAGATGCTTCTTCAAATCATATTTTAACAACCTGTGTCTGCAAGAAGCGGCTAGGATTCTCACAGGAGAAGACAACTACCTTAGGTCTCCAGCATGGCTGCTTCCAGACAGAAATACCATCCCTAGCGTGGGAATCTTACATACCCAGTCTGTATTGCTTCATGTACTAGATATGTTTTTAAACATATTTCAGTGTCACAGCAGCTTACAGAAAATATGGCTCAAGTTCAAAGCATGGAAAGATCTTGCAACCTGGGCATATCCTTTATGCATATCCTCTTTTGAATGCAGATACACCAGTTTAAATCATCCACATCACCAACTCTGCATCACTGTATCTCAACCACATCTGCCAGCACAATAGTGTGCAGCATACTTCTGGTCCTCTTCAGTCAAAATCGGTACTGGTACAGCTAATTCAGTAATTTTTATCTTAGAAAAGAAACAGGCTTGTTCACTGTAAAAGTACTGCTGGTGGACTGTGAAATGGCAGCATCTGGGAGATAGGCAGTAACAAACAGTTAGGGATAGCAACGTGTCTTGCTAGCACCACTGTGGAGGACTCAAAGGATAGTTGAGGATTTTAAAATTTAGAGGATTAGGCCAATTAGTTTGTATTCACTGCCATTTCTGCTTAGCAATTCACATGAAAACTCTGGTCATTTAGAGTGAGAAGATCCCTAGCAAACCTGTCCTCTGATCTAATTACTGTAGATCAGAAAAAGCTCCACCTGAGTTAATGAAAGTGCTCGTTGGTAAGAAGAAAAATAGACACTGAGCTTCCAAAACACTCAGCTATTGGAACACACCTGTTTGAGCTCCTGATTTGTTTTTCTTCTTTCAGGAAAAAAGTCAATCCAAATACTTATGAGTAAAAGAAGAAGTGACATAACATAGTTGTTAACCTGTCATTATATATTGGGAAGAATTTGTGCAAAATGAATGTCAGAGAAAATCTGAAGTGATCACTCATAATTTTAGCTCACTCTCCAATCAAAATGATGTCTTCTTAGCATCCCTCATGGGACTTGGCATCTGGGGGAGCTCCTGACTGCTCAAATGGCAACAGCCAGGGCTATATACAAAAAAGAAAATCCAATCACCTGAGAAAATCACAGATTCAGGATGGTTTGAAGAATCTCAGCCTGTGTCCAGTTCTTATTTTTGCCAACCCAAAATGTCAGACACGCCTGGTCTCCATATTGATGTATTGGGAATCTGGATCCAGACCTGCATTTCTGTGATCCCAATACTCTCTTCATTTACTTTGCTTATTAGATTGGAGAGACGTCTGGAACTGAACTGGAGTCACAGCATTTTTGATGGGTTTGCAGATGAAAACATTGAAGACTGATTTATATCTTAAATTTAGGTTTGGAATAATCTCTATTCTGAAAGAGGTGGGGCAGGGAAAATTTTTGAGGATAAACAGAAAATCAAACAATTCTGTGGAAATTGCAGCCCACTCCCTTCTCTTCCACTTTCATGCCAAAAGATTTAGGTGAATGACATATTGAAATCCTGATAAAACACATAATTCGCAAAATCCAGTGTTTTAAAGATATGAAAGCCTATCCTATACTCAAAACAGTTTGATATGACATTAAGACAATGTAAAATCACTGACCTTCAATCTGCAATCTGGTCTCAATTTTACTGATGTGGTAGGTTGGAGCTTGCTGCAAAAGAAGGTACATCTTTATTTGTAATACTTTCTCATATTTATGAACAAAATACAATTGACCACAGCAAAATGGTCACAAAGGATTTCCCAAAGAAACATTTTAGCATCACCTTCAAAGCCCAAGAACTAACTTGCTTGGATGTATTTCTTTTTCTTTTCCAGATCACTCTATCTAACATCTGCGAAGTTGGTGTAATGCAGCAATCTCAGCTACAGCACCAATTCTGCTTGGTTCAGCGAAACTGGGCAACGCAAGTGTCACTTTAAACACCCTGCTCGGGCTAGACATTTGTGTGATACTTGGGTAGCGAAAAGCAGGAGGGGGTTAAGCAAACCATACACATTACACAAATAAACAGGCATCTGATAAGGCCGTTTTATTTTTATTCACCTGTTCCGCTTTCACTGAGAGTCCCTGCAGTGCTCTCCTGGGTAATCCTGCACTGAACTGATCCATGCTGACCCGCAGCCTGCCTGCTTGCAGGACCTAAGCCCATACCTTTCCAAGTCCCTGGGACTCTGGGTGCTGCAGTGCACTTTAGGCATAGATGCCCTTTGCATGAGCAAACTGCTGCTGTGCTCATCGCTGTTTTGAACAGGGACAGCAACAAGCTGAGAACTGGGAGCTCCTCTCATGCCAGTACTGCTCATTTCTTATTGTGTCTGCCAACCACAGTCACTACAAATGAGGAAATGGCAACCTGGATGTGTAGGGGAGAAATAACTCTTATTTCCACCCCACTGACACTGTTGGTTCTAGCTGGGTTTTTTCATATGCCTGCAGACTGCTGACATGGAAAGCACCTGGTACAACCACTCAGAGCAAAATTTCCAGCGAAGCATCTCCTGCCTGCATGTGCCCTGAATTCCTGGTGCAACCTGCACACTGGTTCTCTCCTGGACTGTCACAGTGAGAGTCAGTCCGAAGAGCTTTTTCCTGGTAGCAGTATTGGAGTGTAATGTGAGTGTTTATGTAGCAGCCCTACTATTCATTTTAATTCCGGCTGTGAGCACGCAGGGACTGGTGAGTGCAGCTGGCGGATAAATAGCAGCAGATATGAATGCCTCCTGTGCACCCAGGAGCTGGTAGGATGGCTTGGGGAAGTTTTTAAAAAAATACACCAAAGAAGAGGGTCTCAGTATTACTCCTACTTAAAGACATAAATAGGCCAAATATTCTTGTTTTTTTTGGTGTCAGTGCTATATTCTGTTTGGTCACAGTTAAAAACTTTGCTTGGGGAAAACACCTGCCCCTACTTCACATCTTGTGCATTGGTTACAAAACTTCCTTTTTTTCAGGTTCTTTGCAAAAAAGCAGCCAGCAGTGGTGTGTACTCAGCTATCCTACACCAGGACTGCAGCCTCAGGGCCTCATCCGACTTCTCTTTCACCAGTGAAAATCAGAAGTGCCACTGCTGAAGCACTCCTGGTTCAAGTGGTTGGAGAGGCTCGCGGGGCCAAACACATAAAAAACAGCAGGAAAATGGTTTCTTATTAACACGAATTTCAAAGAAGTCTAAGCCCAGCCCTGCTGTGTTCTTGAGGCTTATCTTTAAGTGAAGGGTGGATTGTCTAATGCTGTGCCAATAGCCACCTTTTTAAGGGCAAGACAGGTCAAGTACGTCCTAAAGGTTCACATCGCTGTCCCTAGTGTTGCTACAAGCGGGGGTTTTTGTGGGTACTTGAATTACCAGACTTTTTCTAAGGATCCTTGTGAAAGAGAAAATGCTCCCCTTGTTGCAGGAAGCATACTTTTAAAGCAAACACTCATGGTCTGAACTGATCCTTTGTTTTAAAACAGCTCCTTTAAAACAGCACTTTCCCACCGTAACTTTTAGAAAACTTTCTGCCATAAACTAAAATCAAGATGATTATTTATTGAAACCTTTTCTCTGCTCAAGCATTAATGACCCAGGTGTGGTATAATATGCTGTTGCCTCTTGGACCTTCTATGCGAATGACTGATTAACCATTTTTACTTTTCTTAATGGTCACTGATTTAAGCTTGGAACCAGGCTGTAAGACTGATATTTTGGCTTCATTAATTGAAGGACACAGGTCAGCAGTGATGGTCAGATGCAGCTCTGAAGTGCTATGGAGCTCCAGGACATGGTCTTGATGCATGTTACACTCAATTAGTGTTTGATGGGATCTAACCCGTGCCGTATTCCTCCCTGCCCATTAATGACATTATACACAGTACTAACTTTTGTCCGTAGCCCTGCTGGCATCACCACCCAGCCCTTACTAGCTTTCAGATGAGCAGTTCTGCGGGCTGCCTCCCAACATGTGTGAAACATGTAAATGCCTGAGGAAGCAAGAAGATGGCTGCACTCAGCAATTTTCTCCTGTGGTCATAAGAGCAGCAGCACTCTTGGTAACTTACGTTGAAACCTCATCCACATACAATGTGGTCGCAGTGGGGCACATGGTATCAGCAGACACAATGTTGAAAAGAAAGCTTATTTTCCCACTATGTAAGCAGGGCCTCTCTCTTGCCCAGGTTTCTTTGTGTACTTATAAGTCTTCCTGATGTGATGCCTTTTAAATGCACTTACCTACAATTTTGTTATTGTAGTTCACTTGTTTGGAATTTTCCACTCAGAAGTTAGATGAAGTTAGGCCCCTTCAGCTGTGGATGGGCCGTTGCTCCTGGGTATTTACAGCAGCACAGGCTGCCCTTTGGATTTAACAACCATAGCTGGCTTTTGGCTGAGCAGTTGTGATACTCGATATTTAGGGGAAGCAAGTGACTCACCTCACCTGCATTCACATGATCCCTGAGACACCATTTCATAAAAGCAACTTGATAGTGTGAGTCAGAGCTCTTGGCAGACACCCCTTGTTCCAGCGCAGGAACTCCAATCCCAAACCCATTCCCTCTGTCCCGCTCCAATGCAAACAGCAGACCCAACCTTCCCTCCCAATAGATTTTTACCTGTGTAAAAATGAGACTCACATTTTGCTTGAGGCTATTTCTAGACTTTGTGTTGCTAGATGGGCAGCTTTAACGCTGTCCTCTAGTACTTTCTACCACAGGATGGCAAAACCTCACTGTACGCACCCTCCATTGCATATACGACCTTCCCAAACTGAAAATTCAAATAGACAAGACCTGACTTAATGTTGAAGTTAGCCCTGCTCTGAGCAGGGGGTTAGACCAGGTGGCCTCCAAAGGTTTTTTCCAACCTGAATTAATCCATGATTCCCTGATTCTAACATCTTGAGAAGGACAGGAGTAATAGTGCCTTAAATACAGGCAGAAAACCAGGACTGAGATGGAGGAAATGCCTCTTCCCCCAGCACAAGCTGTATCAAAGGCAGACTAAGTTCCAGCTCCCCAATACTAAACACTCCTTCCCTCCAAATGCAACAATTACCTTTACAAAGGTGAAGTTTATAAACCCTCCACTGAAAGTTATGTTCAGCTCTGACTGCACCATCCCACAGCTTCCAGATGTCTCTGTCGCATTGGGGTTCAGCGCCATGTACTCCATCTGCTGCTGTGGAGAGAAGAGACATTGCAGGGCTGCTGGTGAAGAGGACGGGGGAAACTTAAGAAACACACAGAGATCTATAGCTCCTTCTGTTTTTTTTTTCAGACAGGCTCTGTGTGGCTGCATGAACAGGCCAGCATTGCTGGCAGCCTAAGTGCTGTCTCCCAGGGTTGTTCCTCACTCGTAAACCAGCACTAGCGCTTGTCTGACACATCACCGAGCTGTACCAGTGCATTAAGCCGGCAGAAAATAATAGTTTTCTGCTCATTCCATGAATTGATATGATTCATAGTAGGGTCAGAGGAGCACCAGTAGTAACTTAAAAAGAGGGAGCAGTAGGAACATGTGGCTGAAGGCAGAGGAAAGATCAAGAGAGAGGCAGGCAGAGGTTAAATGGACTTCGACACATGTTGCTCCTCATATCAAACCAGCCTCCTCGTTATGTGCTGCACAGTTCATCTCTGGCTTCTGCCAACCCACATTGTAGCTCTGAAAGAGAATTCTGAGATGAGACTGAAAGAACCAAACTGTGTTCAGGGTTGCAAACACACCTTACTTATGTAATAAACATCTCACTGTGGGATGGTAAAGATGGGAATCGTGTTCTGTGCCTGGCTTCTGCCAGGATGAGGGATGAAAACTACTTTCACCAACATTAGATACTCATCCCACATTAGAAATATTCAGACCCCAAACAAGAATATTTGGATTTGTAATGGGGGCTGGCTCGAAGCGTATGAACTCCAGAGCCTGGGGATGTAATCCCACATACTGTGTTAATGTAGGCTACAAAACCGTAAGTTTGAGGGACGTAATAACCATTTCAGGTTTTATGGCATCTTTTGCTGAATCTTTCACAGTGGATCACTGCTTGGAGAGGGTACCAGCTTTCCAGGACCCCATCTCTGCTCCCAGCCTGGCAGTTTCCGTGATCCTAAAGTCTCCATGTGTCAGCATCAAGACAACCCACCTCTGAATCCAAGTCTGTGAACTGACAATTTCTTGCTTTCATTGCAACGCACAATATCAAGCCCTTCACTGAAGTCAGTTCAGATTTCAACTAGTTTCCTATTCTGGGAAGCACAAACAGTGGTGAAAGCAGATCAACTCCCACCCCTCCCCGTGTTGCGACCACACATTCATCACTGAAATAAGAAAGCACCCGTACATTCCACTGTCATCCTCATACAAGCCAAAGTACAGCAGCTGAGATGCTGTGGCACAGAAAAGCCCTTAGACTGGTAGCAAACCATTTATTTTGTCACACAAGCTAACTCTGAAAACTGCTTTGAAAGAAGAAGAAATTCCAGCTAATCAATAAGCAGTCATTACAAAGCTCAGCTCTGTAGTGCTTCCACCTTACCTTCTGTGTATTTTGAGCCATCAGCTGCAAACCCATGACTGCTTTGATGCAAGTGCTGGTTCCATTGGAAACAGTGTATGTGCCAGTGGGGATGGGATAAGGCTGCGGTGCGAGAGTGGGTCTCGCTGTCGTCGTAGATGAGACGGTTGATTGAGTCCCTGGATGAACAGTTGTTGTGTTGGTCATGGTTGTGGGTGTTGGACTTTTAGCGGTTGTTGTTTGATTTCCTGACCCTGTGGTGGGCTTTACAGTTTGTGTGTTGACGGTCATAGATGCTGTAGTAGCTGTCTTTTGTGTATTTGGCGTTGTGTGGTTTAGGGTTGTGTTTGTGGCTGCTGCTGCTGTTGTTTCTGTGCTCGCACGTGTTCTGGCTTGCTTGGTTGAGGATGTAGGGTGTAGGGTTGTGTTCTTCACTGCAGGTGTAACTGTTTTCATTGCCCGCATTGTAGTCTGAGCAGCTGTAGTTGTTTTGACTGCTGATGTGGTGGATACCACTGAGAGAGATTTCTGGCCAGTCACTTGCACGGTGGTTGCTCCTGCCTGGGCTGTTGTGGGATGGTCTGGTGCTGTGGTTACCTGGTGCTGGTCTGCTGTCTGCACAGTTGTTCTATGGCTTGTGGGTGTTGCTTTAAGAGAGCTTGTACTGTTAAAATGAACTGTGGTGCCTTGATGTGGTGAGGAATGATAACGGGTAAGTGTCTGAGCAGAAGAAGACGTATGGTGGAAGGATGTGGTTTCTGGAGACAGTTCAATCCCCAGGACCACTTCAACTAAGTAGGAGGAAAATGCTGCAAAGGAACAATTAAGTCAGTAGTCTGGAAGACCTTACATTTAACATTTCTGTTGATACCCACAACATAACTGCACCAATTTTGTTATCAAATGGGTGATAGTTTTATTTTTCATTTGGCTGCAGTCCTGATAGGAGAGTGAAAGCAGACATGATGTAGGACTATCCATAACTTTTCACCACTTCCCTGGTCTTCACAGCACTGAATATACCTATGGCAGTGGAACCTCGTTGGCTCCCAGCTCCCCAGACACTACTTTTACTGCTGAAGAAGCCAGGGGATGCTGGAGGTGTGAGTAGATCTTGCAAAATCCCCAGGCAGCACAAGAATTCCCTTGCAAGCAGCAGTACAGCAAGATTTGCCACAAACATTATCAGGGTCTAAGGAAGATCAAGAGGGTGTAACATGCAAAGGGGAGGTTGGTTGCTTCCCAATGAAGCAAGGTGAAAGGGAACATTTTTTGCGTGTCAAGGAAGTGAAACAGCGTAATGGTCTTACAGTGATTCACAATAGTCTGGGAAACTGGGAAATTCCAGATCGTTATTTTTGGTTTTGTTGTGGCCCTCCCAGCTTGAACTTTGAAGTTCTTCCTCCTAGGAGGTACCCAAGGGTATGCTCCAAACAAGAAAAAAGATCAGCCCTCTTAGTGATGGGCTTTCAGCAATGAGGAACAAATTTCAGGGTACAGCATCCAGGGGTGTTTTGGACCACATCTGAAAATAGTCACAGCACAAAAATTATGCTTCTGTATTGTAGCATTTACAGAAACATATCCTTGCAGAACTGAAAACACCTGGCTCCTAAATGTAAATAATGAAGTGAAGAAAAAGTGGGAAAAGTACATTGTAGATTAGATGAAGTTCACAACTCTTCTGCTGGACTCTTTGATTGTGAGCATGCAACAAGATTCTGTAAAGACGGTCAAGCTAAAAGAAATCAGAAATCACTGACATACAAGATTCTGTAAAGACAGTCAAGCTAAAAGAAATCAGAAATCACTGACATATATTAATTCCTTGATATGCACAAAGCTTCAGGTGTAGTTAAATGCTTTGCTGCCTAAATTAGCTGGAGGACAGAGCTGAATTCTCCTGTTTGGAGACAGAAGGGACCCAAAAGCCCAAGACAGCTCATATTCCTAGCAGTACAGCTCCTCAGATGATGCCACAACATGACATCTAAAAGGTTTATTGTATGCTGGTTCTTCCACAGAAATTCCTCATGAACCAAGTGTCAAACGTTTGTGGCAGGCAGGTTGCTGAAATTCGGATTTTAGGATCCATAAAGATCAGAGGCACATTCAGAGTGGAAATGGCTGAAATCTCACAAGCTCTTCTTCCTTTTATTTATCTATTTTCACTCAGCATGAACAAAGATACACAACAATAGCAGAATTCACAAAATCTCGTCATTTTAGGATACATATAAACTAAATAATAATAATACCTACTGGTTTTTGAGTCAAACTGAAGATCCAGACCAAAGAAATGAGAACAGATGTATAGATCTGAACCCACACCACAGTTTTAACTTAAAAATGGCTATGCTAGAGAAGAGCGGAATTGTGGATATAGACTCCATATTCCTAAAATTGCCAGGATTTTATCTCTATGCTGTACAGAGTGTCTTTGACAGACACTGTGGCTATTATCAAAGAAGTGCAATGTGATACAGTTGAAAAGCCATAAAAATTTTATCAGAAGAAACCTAAAAAAATGCCATAATTAATATGACATTTCAGATCACTTTCTCACTTTCCCCTAGACTGTCCCACATCAGCTGGCAGAGCTGAAAAGCAGCTATCTTTATCTCTTTCTCTGTGTGCCAGTGGAAAATCAGAACAGTTGTCATATAGCAGCTATAGGTAGGTAGATCTAAGTGTATCAGCACAATACAGCCAAAAAAGAAGTAGTTACAATTTTCACTCTTTTTTTCTCTGTAAGACTGCAAAACAACCCGTATTTAAACTTACACAAGTTGGGTCTTCTTAGCTTTTAGTTAACACATTGTTTTTGATCACTGACCAGGTAACACTTATCTTACAGACATGGAGAGAAATATTATTTCACTGGCATCTGGATGCCACTCGTAGCTTTTAAATTAAACTTCATTGTCTCCAAAGAGTAATTTCAACCAAACTATTTTTCATCAGAGAAACATTCAGCCTGACAGAGCCACTGAGGGGTAAGGTCAGAAATGTCTTTGGGTGGCCGATGGCTCGTGCTCACCAGATGACCTGCTACACTGCTCCTCCAGCCTCCCACGGCTCTCCTCAGTACTTTGAAGCCTCTGTCACGGCATGGCCAAGCTGCTAAACCTCTTGGCTTGGGCCATCTTCTCAGAAGGCATTTGGCCACATGAGCTCCCAGGGATGGGTAAGAATTGCTCTCTGGTTGCACTCAATGATCTTGGCTCTTCTTGAGTGGCTGTTGGAGGTACTTAAGTACTTTGCTGTGCAAAGGGACAGGTGAGCCCATGGAATGCTTGACCTAACCTCCAACTAAGGCGTGGGAGGCTCCACCATGGCTCCCTCAGCATTGCAGTATTGCCTCTCGGGGAGCCTGGCACAGCACGGCAACGGAGCCACCTGCACAGCTCCCCCCACCCCAGCTCTTCTCATGGCTCTGCCAGCAAAAGGAGCCACAGAACAACGAAGAAATGCAGCTCTGCATTCCCATTAGTCTACTTTTTTTTTTTTTAAGCCAGCTCAAAACATCATAGTACCAACATCTTGCTCAAGGGACACATGCTCCCTGCAGTGTGTCTTCCTGGATGAAGCAAGCAGCTGCTACCTCCTCATCTCACCTCGGCTTCAAAGCTGTGCATTATAAATGCTGAGGGCTGCGATTCTGCCCAGCAAGCCTCCGTGCACGCAACGCTCAGAATAAAAACCTCAGAAGAGAATCAATGCAGCTCTTGGAAATTCTCTGTTCCCAGTCTGGGCCTGGCACCCCCATTTTAATGCTTTGGTGATGTTTCAGTCAATGCCAGCAAAGGAACACCACTGCTCTGCTCCCAGGTGGAAAGTGGAGTGCTTAGTGCCGTGGTCTGGCTGTGACATTTCTCAGACTGCCATCCTGTAATGGGGCGGGTGCAAAAAACTCTTGCTGTGGATTTTTTCCCCTTATCTAACCACACACTCATGCTGCTTAGCCACCCAGCAGGTTTGTTCTGCTTTATGCTGCCCAGAAAAAATGCCCATGTTTAGCTGACTGATTTTGCATGGACACAAAAACCTGCCCCAGCTCTTACTATCGCTGAACACTCTCATTGCCTCCAGCTGCTTTGGTTGGAGTCCTTGAGGAGGAACTGGAAAAGCACTGAGATTTTCTGAAAGGTTTCAGTCCTGACATAGTTTCCCTTCAACACAGGAGCAGTTTCTTAAACCTCCAGCCTATCAGACCTTTATTCTTTAAAGTGTATTCATGTTTAATTTCCTATCTGCACAGAAAGTCTTGATTTTGTGACATTAAGAAAACATCAGAACAAATTATAAAAGGAATAATCAAAGAGGGATAATGATCTGAGAAATCAAGGGTCGTTACCTGTGCAATCCCTGTGTGCCGATGGCAAAACACGCTGCAGAAATCTAGCACCCCACCGGCAAGCTCAAACATTCAGCCACTACGCAGATTAAATCACGCTCTGTCCTTCTTCACCTGGCAGATTTTGTTTTGCTGTGTTGAGGGTGACTTAGCATGCTAGGACACGTCCTTGACCAGATTATCACAGAGCAGCATTAAGGATTGAATGATGACTTGGATGTGGATTTGTCATTGAGATAAGCCCCAGCCTGTCTTCTCCAAGCCCCCTGACTCAGTCTTGTTTTCCTGGTCATGCTCTGCATCTAGCAAGGCAGACAAATGACTTGAGGAACTCCGTCTTAGTTAGAAACACTGCCTTTTCCTTAGGAAAGCAAACCCAAAAACGTCTGCTTCTTATAGTATTTTGAGCTGACTCCATCACACAGTCAGAGTTTATGTCACCACAGAGCGCAAGAAAAAATACACGGGAAAACATCAGACTAAGGCTATATCAGCTGCAATTAAATGTAGCTACCGTTACTTTCTTAGCAGTGGGACTTACCAGAAAGCACCGTTAGTGCAACAAAGCCATTTCAAGTTTTCAGTCCTGAAAAAAGTTTTCAGGTGCTGTCCTAAGTGCAAGGAAACAAACCAGGCAGAGTCTATCTCATTTTTCTGATAGAAATGATGGAGGATGTTACTCACCGCAGGTGAAGGTTAGCAAGATGAACTGCCATGTGCTCCTCCCCATGGCCAGCACAGCTGCAGGTTTGAGAGGTGCTGCTTCTCACCGTGGAGCAGGTGGAAAGGAAATCAAAGTTTCCTGAGGACTGAAAAGTTTCACTTGATGCAAGAAGCGCTCGGTCACATGGCTGGAAAGGAGGTGGAGAGAAAGGAGGAGACCAATGCTTCTTGTCTGCAAACTACCGCAGAAGGAAATAAATCATGGTTAGGAAAGAAAGTGAAAACAGAAAGGACTGTGGGGCTGACGAGGCGAGAGGACAGGCTCCCACTCTGCAGCTGAGGCCTGGGGAGATCACCATTAGTGTAGCATCCAAATACATTCCTCAGCAAATAGCAACATCCGTGAAGTGCCTCCTGCAAACCATGCCAAGCATGGACAGGAGCTGCACAGGCAGGTCCCGGCAAGCGTAGCCGCACACCAGGGATCTCTAACAGGAGAGCGTTTCGCCTGCTTACGCGTGCGCTTGGGTTACCAGCCCTGGCCCTTCGCCATGGGGCCTGCTTAGTGTGGGGGGAACAAAGCAAGCCCCACACCTGGGACCTGGTGTGGTCCTAATTCTTCATTTCCTCAGCAATATTGCACTGCACTAACATGATAAGGCCAAGGACTTGAAAGCTCAAGTGAGGTGAGTGCTTGCTTTGAAGAGGTCTGGATACCGGCTGAAATTAGTTCCCATTTACTTTGCTCTCTCTTTGCATTTTGTTTCAACATTCTCATTTTCACTTGCTTGCCCTTCCACATGATCCACAACAAGCATTTGGGTCAATTAATGCTCCCTAATAAACCGCTGGTAGCCAAAAGTATGCAGATATCTTGGGGGTATCTAATAAAGTTTTCCTACAGCTTCCTTGCCTTGTTGCTGGAGCATCAGCATACACAACTCTGAACTGTCTGTGTGAACCTTTGCGATGTCTTATGAATCCCAGGGATTCAGGAGCATGAGTAAAGGAGAAAAAAACACTGTGCATTTTGTCATATGTATGCTGGAGAAATAATGTTATATTGGGCAGATCTGTGGTTTTTTTCAGCTGTGATATGTGCCCTTACTCATATTCATTTATTTTGAATAGAAGGAAAGCTCGTTTGACTTATTACTTCATATAGAGACATCAACCACAATGTTTTGTACTAGTTATAATTTTTATAAATTTCAAACAAATTGTGGTTCTACACAGGTCAGAATGGCCTAATTACAGGAAGTTCATTTGCACATAGTTTTCTTGTAATAAATTCATACATTCTGTCTTGACTGGAAAAAAAGGACAGGTAATTCTGTGCTTTTTCCCTGTCTGATTATCTCTCATCAGTCACAATATACAAATACATCATTATCAACACCATGGAAAATATGTAAGAAAAACAAACTGTACCAATTCTCAGCTGGGGAGAGGAAATCTTAGCAGCTATTTCAGCTCCAGCTGCAAGAAGAAATAAACAATTTGGCTTTTTTCTTCTTATATATTTCTAACCATATATATATTTGAAGTCAGGCTTTGAGTATTTTTGGAAAGGAAGCTCCTGGCCATTCTCATACCCAATCCGGCTTGAAATCTCAAGCGTCTAAGAAAATTATGAATAATAAAATGGCTTTTCATCACATACACAACCAGAATATAAGACACACACACACAGCTTTGCTGTCTCTGACAAGAAAAGCCAGTGTTCAGACGTGGTTTAGCCACAGCTGTTTCTGATCGAGACAATGATCATTGGTTTGATTCTCCAGCCAGTGGTGTTAGATGTGAGAGGCGGAGAGGATCAGGCCTGACTACATTTTAGCCTGGTCTACAAAAAGAAAGACTTGTGAATCGTGGCAACTGCCTGTCTGTCTGTCATTAGCTCCAGTAAGGAAGGAGTCTGTTGCCCAGCTACACCCAACTGAGCAAAGGGCAGAGTTTTGTGGATGTGAAGTTTCTGCAAGTTTCACAGAAGATAGCAGCAGAGGGAGGAGATCCAAGTCAAAACCTCAGCCCAGAGGGCAGGTCTCACTAGTCTGGACTCCCAGAGAACAGCCAGGCAGCTGGCACGGACTCGCTGGTCAAGCTGCAAGGATACAATGCTCAACCATGAGCGCTGCTACTGCATAGATTTACCATGGACCTTCTCTCTTCAGCTGAAACTCAGTGGCAACCATTACTTTTAAATTACTTTCTGGTCACTATATCATCTCCAAACAACACTGAAATAAAATCCATATTTGAAAACTATGATTTTTTAGGTCCATCTACCTAAAAATGATGGAGTCAAAGACCTACATACAGAGTAAGTATACCTTAACATACTCATTAGTCTTGCTGGACATCACCAAATTATATTCTAGACTGTACATGGAGAGTCATTCCCTTAATTATCGTCTGGCTTGACAGAAGTACACTAGTTAAAAGACTATCCTGTCTACTATTAAAAAAAAAAAAAAGTGTCATCAAACCCCAGTGTGTCTCATCAGCAAAGCCAGAAGGTTACTTCTTGTTGGTTGCTCCCAGACTTCTCAGCAGCCTGATCTGTCATTGTACTTCACTCTTTAAAGAAGCAAACCGAGCAGTGTGGCACGGTCTCACCAACAATTGCACCATGGGCATCAACCAGGCAAAGGGCCTTGGTTACTCCCCAGCAGCAGCTGCAGTGGTTGCAGTATGGACTGAGCTCGGAACCTCGAGAAACAGGCAGCTGCCTTTGGCTCATTGGCACTGCAGAAAGGTTAGAGACGCAATTAATGGTTGTGGGCTCCCTCCTCAGGTTGAGTAGTGTCCAAGGATAGCTGTGATAAAATCAGCTCCCAAAGACCACTGAGACCAGAGTTCTGTGCCCCTGCTGCACACAATCATGGGGCAGTGAGTTACTTGTCATCCTCAGCTCATTCATGGTGCAGGAGTGATTCAAAATTAGTCCAACAGGATAACAGATGAGATTGTGCACCTCAAAAAAAAAAAATGTTTTCAAAAGCCAAGTAGAGAGGAGAATTGTTATAATCCAGCTCATACCTTTGCAGTTGTCATGATGAGCTGGGAGAGAGGAGACACTTCTGAAGCAATCCTCCCCCCGGCTCCAGCTTTACACCACCCCACAAGTTGCCACCACAGACACTCATGGATGGCACAGTGGGACATATACAGCTGAATGTTTTGCTCTTCCCTGGAGGGGCCCCAGTTTTTGCATACATGCTAAAAGTTAGCATCAGAATTTGACACATGGAAAATCCAATAGCTCTCATTTTACAGGAAGTTGTCAAGGTACCAGGGGATATAGGACTAGCACACTGTCACCCTGTGCACAGCAGAGGTAGGATATGGACTGACAATACCCGATCTTCCATCTTCAGTGCAAGGAGAGACTTCCCACTGCCACTTCACCATTAGAATGAGATTCCTCCAAAGAAACTCCAAAGTGCCGGTTTGCATCATTCTGTTAGCGACATCACAACTCCTAGTTTTGGCCGGTTTATATACTCAGGGTAACTGTTCCCCATCTCTCTCACACACACACAAGCTTACTATATTTATTAATGTGCAATCAAAGCTCCCTACCCCTTTCCCCTCCTGTGCTTAGGGCAGGGGTAGACAGAAGCACTGTTATCAGGCTGTGCAAAAATTACTGAAAGTAATATAGAAACAAAAATTAAATCATTGTAGAGAGAGGAAAAAATAATTGCACTACAAGAAAATATCACTGCATATTTCCTCAGGGGACTGAAAAGAATCATTCCTCCCTCAAGATGCTCATAGCTACAGTATACTAACAGGATTCATGTTCCTTAGAGCCTACATGTCATTTTTAATGTAAAAGACTAGCACAAAACAGACAAGCTCCTATCTCTGCAGGACAAAATTAGCTTCCAAAAAGGTACAGAACTCTCAGGTCTTTTAGTCATGAATAGAAAACATCAGAAATCAAAGCTTAGATATTGATGGTTAGAAGAACCATGGGAATTAACGACCACAGTGCAACTCATAATTAACCAAGCAGCCTTCACAGACAAACAAAATCTGAATAAGCCTTTACCTACTCCAAGATGTTTTCCTGAACGGGACTATCTACCTGATTCACAGCTATCCTGACTCACTGAGATATTTACTATGCCACCTTCCACCGAGACACAGATAAAAACATTCAGGTCCCTGAAAAGATGACAGCAGAAATGATGCAGACTCACTATTTTGCTCAGAGGCTCTATTACTAAAGAGAGGGTTTTGGTTTTGCTTCATCTCCATGTTTAGTGCTTTTGTCCCCTTTCTCATTTACATAGAGCACCACTAGTCTTGGGGTTAAACAAAAAATCCCTAATAGTGAAAGCCAGTCACTCCTTCTTGAGCTTTTCGGATCATTTTTACCAGGCTGGTCTTTGCTTGTTTGCAACCCTTAGTCAATACTCATCTTTACTAAAGTATTAGCAGCTTTTGTGGGACCTAAGACCCAATTACCATCAAAATGCCTTAACAGCTGCTCTGAACGAGCTAATGGCTTGTATAGGAATAATAACATCTGTAATCACTTTATATGATATACTACATCCTTATGTGGCAGAGATTTGGTACAGTCCTGTAATCAAATGATCTGGAAAGTATTTAACACCACCACTTTATCCACTCACTGGAGCATCTAATGCTCACTGCCTATTTGCAATGTATATTCCAAATGGGGGATGAAATGTATCTACTCCATAGCCCAGCACACGAAGAGAGCATGCAGTCTACTCAAACATATGACATTAAATGGCAGTCAACTGAATTCCCGGCACCAAATGCAAAGGCTTGTGATCCTGCAACCACAGACTGCAGAGAGGCAGAGGAACGACTTATTGTAAAAAGAGTTCAAAATGTTCTTTGTCACAGTAGCTGTCACGCGGCTTTGCTTCCCCGCTAAGCCCTACACCTCCACCTCATAGCCAGGAGTTGCCAGCTGCATCATTCCAACATAACTCTGTAGGCAGCAGGTTGTTCACTGTGCCATTGAAAAGTAGTCACGTCATGGTGTGCAAAATCTCACTGATGATTCGACTCAGAAGTTTCCTTTCCACAGCCACCCTAAAATGGGATGTTTTTGATGTTGACCATCAGCAAAAAGGGCACATTTGTGATGTATCAGCTGGAAGTAAGGAGGACGGAGAAGGCACAGCCAGAGGCAAGCATATGGAAAAACCTCCAGGCGACCCCATGGTGGAGCAAGATCTCGTAACCATGCATGTGTCCCTCTGCAGTAACTCGGTGTTCAAGCAAAGTTGCCAAATGGTGCGTGCATAGTAACTCTTCAGCTCTGCTGTCGACCTAATTTAGGCCACATCTTCTGAAACAGTTTGATGCTCAATGCAAGAAGCATTTTTCTCCTCTAACACTGAAGGTGGGTTTTGATGCTTTCTGGATGTTTAATGCTTCTTTAAAGTTTGTGTTTCCCAGCTTGCCAGGTGGACAGCACAGTTCTTATCTGCTCATGCTGACAAAGTTTTAGTGAATTATGAACCTCAGAGCTTGTGAGAAAGGCAGCTTTGATCCAGTGCCCACCCAAAATAAACAGAGACGGATGGGGTCCTGAGGAAGGCTGGTTCTGCTGTTCAGCTGCCAGCCCTTTGTTCTGCTGGGAAGCTTTTGGCCACCTCACTCTCCTTGGTGTCTGACTCTACTGAGGCTGTACTGCAGGAATCGTTGTACGTGTCTGAAAAGGAGGACATGGGCATTGTCACTACAACACGTCTAAAGGATTTCCCATCTACAATCTTGAGGTTCATTGTTAAAAGCCTGAAATAAAATAAAAAATAAATAATCACAATTCTTCTGTTTTCTAATTCCTTCATGAAAGGTGAGGGAGGCTCTTTTGTCATGTAACTAACTGTAATATTTGTGTGGCTTTGTTTTTCTTATGGAGCATTAGACATGCCAAAGAAATGAGAGCCATAGTTGGGCACCGATGGTGAAGACAGACGTGACGTGCTGCAGAGGTGAAGGAGAAGCAATTACCAAACTCCCTTTAAACCAGATCAAAGAATCTTACTTAAATCCCAAAAAAGTTTTTTTCCACTTTAATAAAATGACCAAAAAAAACCCCAAACCTAAATCCACAAAAGAAACCAATAACTCAGAATAAAATACTGGTAACTCTCTATCGCAGGTCCTCAGTGAATGGCTGTGCCAGATTTTGCTTTCTTCTGTTATCACAAAAAAAGAGGACATATTTTGGTAAATTATATTTAAGGATGGGCAAAAATTAATCTAAAATTGTAAACCTTTGATTTGCAGAGTTGCTGAGATTCAGCTTTTCCAGTGCAACCTGTTTATATGTTAGGTTAGAATCAAAGCTGAAGAAAGGATGACTTTTAGTGCTGATTTGGCTGAAATCTTGCCAGAGCAGCCCTTCCTCCAAGCCTTTGGAAATATGATGAAAGCAATAATGGTTCATGAGATTTTAATGTTTTCAAACCTAGACCAGAACCTCAGCCCTGACGTTGATCTAAACCCAAACGCTACCTGTATCAGGATGAAAGCTGTCCTGAAGTTACAACACACCCTACTGTATGTAGGATGCACTTGGGCTAGCTCTAAAGCAGCCAGCTCGGGTCCTAGTAGCCACAGGAGTTTAGTGGGAGATTCAGATTCTGCCCAGGAAGGGGAAAACAATTAAACCATGCCAAGGTAAGCTCCTGGGCTTAACTAGCTCTGACACCCATGGCACTAAATTTCAGGCTAGCTCAGCTGTGTCACCAGAGACCACAGCACAGACATCCACCCAGGCCAAGTACTTTACCACTGAAAGCGCACTGTTTATCACATCCTTTTTTTTTAATCACATCCTTTTTTTAGTATGAAAAAAAAAGTAATTAAATGCCAGTAACACATTTTCTGTTACCTGCATTGCTGTTCTTAATTATGTTGTTACTGTCCCCCTCTGCTGGCTGCAATATACTGGAAGGAACCCAGTCGCTTTTCTCAGAGACCAGTTTCTTCACTAACCTGAAATTCAGAGAACAGTCAGTAAAGTTCCCTACATTCCCTTTCCCTGGATTTTGTTCCTTAGAGGTGCATGTTGGGCAGCTATTTTGTAAACTAATGAAGAAGGCAGGGGACTGAGGGCAGTCCTACAGGTGATTGAACTTTCAGCAGTCTCAGATGGTGATCCAGTAACCCCAGATCAAGCTCACAAGCAAACAGTGGCCTTGGCCTGTGTTTGAGACCCTGGGCCAAATTCAGAGCTGAAGAAAATGAATCTTTCACATTGTCCATCCCCCTTGCTCTAAATACCAGTCGGGTGTGGATGAGGTTTGTTCACTTCCGACCTACTTTACCCTACGGGATTTGCTCCTATCTCAGCTGCATGTCAGTCCTGAGTGAAGGGTCTGACTGAACAGGCACTTCAAGAATATCAGATCTTCTTCCTCCAAATTACCCACGGAAGAAGAATTCAGATGTCCAGTCAGGTCTGTTCCTAACAGTCATTTATTAGCAAGAGAGAATGCACACACCAAAACATATGTGAGCTCAAGGCGAGCAGATTCATTCCCCTTTGTCACTCATGTCTTATATCTAAGCCTTTGGGTCTAAAAATGCTCTCTGGTTCACTGCTGGAGCTCAGTGGAAGGCATGGGGGTTTTACTGAAGTATCCTATGGGAGGGTGCTGCCTTTGACAGTTGTTCTGGCTAGAAGGTGTCAAAGGCCCAAATATTCCCCTCCGTTTCCTTCGTGGAAACTTCTGTCATCCTAAGCCTCAGGTTGCAAGCATTTGCGATGAAAGCCAATCAAGTGGAATTAACCAAAGCTGCTTGGACGTCATGCCTCCCACTGCCTCTTTTACATTGCAGTCAATGGAGTGAGTTGATTTGGATTGATTCTGAAGAGGCTTTGACATGCTTCTGAATATTTTCCATCTTTTCCTGGAGGTTATGGCTGTTCTACCTGTTAAATTCCGTCTTTCTGCTGTACTTACCATTGACCATTCTCTCCTTCCTGCACAAACTGCACTAAATCTCCATCTTCAAGTGTTAGAGAATCCGGGAAACAGCTGTCAAAACTGCCTTCTACCCGGAAAAGATTGGTCCCCTAAAATGAATGAAACAATGCACCAGAAATACAGTCACTCTGGATGAAATCACAATGTGCAAGAGAGCAAGTTTAGTTAAACACTAAATTAGGAATTTCAAACTAGCAGAGATTTCTTCTATAGGGAATTGTGTCATTTCTTATTCTTTTTATAATACCCAGGTTAAATATTACTCAACTTAGGACAGAATTGTGTTGTGCATTCAGACTTCAGAATTAACCAGACAGACATTATTCTGATAACAGAAATTGGGTTTGTGACACTAGGCTAAGTTATCTGGAAGAGTCTGAAATTACTTCTTTAAAGGCTCAGAGTTCTCCCTCACTTTTGTAACAGGTAAAACTACACCTTACAAGTAAAGGTGAGTTTTTACGGTCCTGATCAACAAAATAGTCTTGGAATAATCTTCCAACTTTATTCTCACACATCCATGAATTTGACACTGGTATGAACCCAAGCTTTGCAGGTTAAGTCATGTTCTTCAGAGAAGAGGAGGTTGCACTGGGAAAGGGCAGTATAATATGAAAAAGGAATTACGTTGTTAGGGTTGGTCTCTTCCTCCAGGTCAGAAGAGTTGGAGAGTTCATCTGTGCTGGAGGGAATGGCTTCGAAATCTTCAAATGTGTCTAGAGATGGCATTTGTCTGCTGGGCCAGCCTTTTCAAAGGAGATAAAGAGAGTTACCTATTAGTCATTAGTCTGTTTCAGACTCAGTCTTTTAAAAGTAAATGTCACCAGTTCACTTCCCACTATTTCACTTACTGAATTGCGTGTACCTTTTTACAGCTTGTTCCCTGATCTTGCCATAAAAATTACATTGCAGCTATTATTCTGTCTCTAAAAACATCTACCATTTGCTGTCATTTGTAGGAGGGCAGATTGTGTGGCCACAGTGTGCGTGCCCATCAATACCGTGAGTGTTTAGCATTGCTAAATCTCTTCAGTTCAGGAGGTACAAAAAGCAATGACCAGGAGTATTTCTGCAGAGTGAGCGCTGTAGCAAATGATACCTTTTGCTGATGTGACTTTCAGAAGGCCACGCTCATTCAGTTTCCAGCTTACCACCACATATTTATCTATAAATTGAAGTCTAAAGCCATTGAATTTTGGTTGACTTTTTATCTCCATCTCACCTCAAGGTGATATTACCATCTGAGCAACTTTCAAGATTATACCCTGGAGCAGGTTGGAAGTGCAGGGAAGGGACAGAGTAAACAACAAGGCACAAAGACAACCAGACCTTGGTGGTCAACAGAGAAGATATCAATATTTTTGCTGTTATCAGTCTTATTGCGTGATTTGCACCCAAAAACACCCCAGTCCAGTGGAAGGGACCTAACGAGAGATTTTCAGCCTGAGCACAACAATTTCTTTATCTACAAAGGCATGCCCAGAGGATGTGTTCTGAGGATATTCAGGCTGATCCTTACAAGACCTGCCTGCCTGAGGCTCCCATACTGGAAAAGTAACTCAGCCTCTTCTGTGTGAGATGGCAGTCATGATCTACACTTTCCTTCACACTTGATGCCTGTCCCTTTTCTCACAGGGATGACTGCAGTCCAGCTAGGAGGAAACAGACCTTGCATCTACCAAGGGATTCTGCAGCCCTGACAGATACAAGCAGAATGGAGTCAGTCAAATTACCATGTACCTTCCTACCTAATGTACCTGCTGTGCATTAGTTGATTCACAGGGACCTGGGATGAGCAGATACTGAATCAAGTTCTTTACAGCATGTGGGCCATTGCTCTCAACAAGGCAAAGCAGTGCTCTGAGAACAAGGCACAGAGACAGACAGTGGGATAATGCATAGCTCAGAACTCACTGCAAAACCTGCCCGGAGACAATACAAAACCCGATCCAGGAAGTAAGCAGAAAAGCAATCTGATCTGGGAGAAACAGGAGTATTAATTATATATTTAATTCCTCCCCATGCACATCCTCCCTGCAACAGGCACTGGATGGTGTAACATGTGGTTGTGCAGCTCTGCAGCCCCTTCTCGTCCTTCCTGTTACACAGGGGCTGCAACTGCCCTGATCGTTGCAATTCAGTTACAAGTGACCTTCCACTCTACAGTGATTCTTAGGTCATCCACACTTTGAAAGGTGCCAACTAGCCTCTGAAGCTGGGTTGTGCGTGTCTCTGCCAAGATATCTACCAACAGAGTTTTGCGACAGAAGAGAATTTCAATTCCGGACCATGCAGCCTATAGAACTGGACCCCGTATTCTGTATCAGTTGAATCACATCAGCAAAACACTAGCAATTGTCTAAATGTGCACGAATACTCTGATGCTAATTAGCCTCAAACCGCTACAGCCATTTTCGTTCAGATTCACTAGTTGGGCTACAAACACCAAAAGAAAAAAATATCCCCTTAGACAAAGCTTCAGTAACCTTTTGGCATCGTCATTTGTAGAGAGCATCCAAGGCAGAAACCAAACAGCATTCCTTACAAAATACATGCAGCAGCCTTCCTCTTCCATAAAAACTGCTATTCTAATTTCAGAGTCTAAGAAACAGCCTAAGTTTAATGTACTTAATTAAAGCTATAAAGTAACATAGATCAAATGCTGAGCTCTCTGACATCAGTTGAAAGAATTAGTTTCAGTTGTGCCTGACCTACAGGAAACCAGAACCTGGGACAATGTTTCTAGACTTGCAAATGATTCAAGCTTGTTCTTTCATTCGAAATAATGTTCGTTAAAAGAGAAAAATCTCTTTAAGTTAAAGAGAATAAATATCATCATCAATTTATATTACACACTCAAACTGAGATAATAAACACTTTAATTTTGTTTACCTGTCTGTGAAGCAGATCTAGGTACAGGTCTTGTGGTAGAACCAGTATTACATTTAGTCTGGGCCAAGATGTTGTTCTCAAAAGCATCTGTGACAGGAAGTACAATTTGTATCTTCAAGGTGAAATAGTGACCAGGCGACCAGTACAGAGTGAATTCCTGTATCACCTCTGCAACTGGCAGTCTCTTTAACAAACAGGTGGACTGGAGTCCAAGAGTTATAAAAGAGGAGACACAGGACCAGCACAAATGAGTGAAATGACAGCAGCATTCCACAGAAAAACTGTACGTCTGAGAAGGACAGAGAATAGCCAAATGAATTGAACAGAAATATTGATGTCAATTAAGGAAAGTGATCGCTGGGTGAACAGTGCAGTGTTTGATTTCACTACAGCTTCTTTACACATTTTTAACATAGTTCCTTTGCAGTGTATCAAATCATGCTGTAGGTGACGGTATGTGGTTTTGATGTCCATCCACATAGCGAAGAAAGAGAACCAGGGAAGCTCATCTTCCGAGACAGAAATGAATGGTTTCACTCTTGATAAATGCAACACAGTTTGGGGGCAAGAAATTTTTATCTAAGTACATCAAATCTATTGTGATATTAAGTCTATCAGAGGCCTGGCAATAGCAGCAATATTTTCTGGTAAAGGGATGACAATGTTCATTGTTTCCTACTTAAACAGTCCAGTGAGGGATGCTGTGCAGTAGGACTGTGTTTTTAACCATTGAGGATCAACTCAGCTCTATCCTATGAACAGTACTTGCACCTTGAAATACCCCCTACCTAGCGTAGCCTCATGCTATGCTAAGATCAGAAGTATCTGTCAGTGAGGTATAAACACCACAGTTTGTGAAACTGGTGCTGGGTACCAGAATGATTTCATAGTGCCAGAGGTCACTGGAAAAAGGAACTATTTGGCAAACAGGGAAACTATTTCCTCTGCTGTCTCTGCATTGTCTTCCAACCTCTCTGTTCCATTCTCCTCATCTGATGGGAGTGACATAGGAGGTAGCTCTGATACGGCTCTGATTCCATTACTGACCTGGCCACCTGCCCTTTCTACCAAGGTTTGGTGCAGAGCAACACAATCTTAAGAAAGGATTCCCCAGCTTACATCTCCCTCCTTCCTGTCCAACAGCAGGGATACCTAACTGCTTGTGCTCCACAAAGCAACATGCTCTGGCAAAAGCTCATGTAAAGGGGAAAACTGACAACGGAAGCTGGTGACCTTCCTGTGTCTGGGGAAAAAATTCCCAGTTTAACTCTTTGGTATTAAACAGTACGTGATGAATCTACTGCAATGAATAGGTGGAAATTCTGCTGAAATGAAACACTGCAGCTTAAACAGATACTCGTGCACAGTCTAGTCTCTTCTGTAGTTGTCATGCACATGGCTCCTGCTCCTCTTATTAGGTATAGACATGAACAAGGGAAGAGGGATACAAGCAGCCAGACTGTAGGTGAAAGCGAAAAGCAGTCCCTTGGCTCCCTGCTGCTGCACTCTGTGAAGTAAGATAGAAGCCAGCCAGAATATCCAGATCCAGATCCCAGTCTAGAGCATTACTTTCCAAAACAGGTAGAGAATTTGAGCTTTAATTTAGGCCTTTCCCTAGACGAAAGTTAGTAAATGTGAGTGCAGGGGGCAGGCAAGGGTGTGACAAGCTGTGTTTATCATAATTAGACAGATAAACTGACACCAAATCCCATCTACCAGCAGTGATGAGATGTGAATTCAGTGAACAGTATCAAAAGATTGCCAAGCAGGTTTTCATGCAGGATGGAAATTCTCATACCTTCAAACCCCAGAGGAGTTGGGTCACTCTTTATTTCATGTCTCTTGACTTTAACTGCAGGAACAAGGGGACCTGTGTGAAGTTTGCAGAGTCAAAAGGCTGTAAATATTGTTAAAGGAGTAACTACCTTTCCCATTACCTGGAAACACTACCTGTCTAATACTTCCCTTTTTTAACCAGCAAAAAAATGACCAACCCCTAAATTCTAGGTGGTGAAGATAAACATCTCTGTGATGTGGACAGGAAACAGAGTCCTTTTTGCAAAAGTCATTAAGACATAGTGAATTTATATGCTTTCAATCAGGTGTTTTCTCTCACTCTTGTCCAGGAGATGGCACTAGCGCAGGCAGACTTCCTAGCTTCCAGCCGTGAGGCTGGCAGGGAAGAGCCCACAAAAGCCAACGCTTATTCCCCACAGAGGTGGAGGGCATCCGTCAGAGGTTCGCACACAGTGCTCCTCCTGTGTCCTGTCTCCGCATGTGGAGCGCTGGTGATGTGACAGAGCTGAACGGTTAGCAGTCAGGATCAGCACAGTGCTAGGAGTAGCCTTGCATGAGATGATCCCAACACCCTGGCTAGACCTACATTTGGCTGATGCTGAGACAAGACTCGGGCTTCATTTCTATTGCCATCTGAAATATTTTCTTCAAGCAGATGCTGCAAATAAAATAATTAAAAAGCACTGATTTTGTTTTCTAGTTTTTAAAATCATTACAAAAGTTTTCTCAGCATTCCGAGAAATTGCCAACAGTCCTCTGGCAGATGGGATCCTGGGACAGGATTTTTTTGTATGAAACTGCAATAAAGTTAGAATTTCATTGTAATTCACACATGGTCTCTTTGATAAACCACGTTAAAGAATAACCCTTGATTGCCCATTCTCTATGTACATATGTGTTTATCTTCCCCAGAGTTGGAAATAAATACTTCGAAATAACTCAGTCTTCCCATAACTTTGAAATAACTCAGTCTTCCCATAACTTACTAACTGACCACATATTTCTGAAGTTATTATCAAGGACAGAATGCTCTAAGAATCTCCTCTCCTGTGCTATGCTCATCATTTCCACGCGGTCATGTTTTAGTGTTATGGTCTAAAGAAGTTGGCAAAGAAACATCTGTAGGTAGTGGTAATATCACATCCTTCCTCTGTCAATAAATCTCATCATGCTCTCATTTCATGACAGCCTCACTGCACAGTCAAGGATATGCTTCATATCCTTCGTGACTATTTAGAATGCAATAAACACTGTGCAGCCTTCTTTCTGAGAAATATATAACGAAGATTTGTATACAAATTAATTCAGTCATTTTTTCCTTCTATTTTGATTTATGAACTGCCCTGCAAATTTTAAACTTGCAATTCAGTTACTCCACTTGATTCCAGGAACTGCCAAAAGACAACGTATTCAGAATTCAATGTAAGACCACATGTTCTGTTCTCAAAGGTAATTATGATGTTGTAGGTGCCCACAATCCTACTGATTTTCAACACAACCAGCTTGCCCAAATGCATGGGTTCCTTTTGAGTTTAAATGTAGGCACTAGCGCAGTAACTTGAGCTCTGTAAAAGTGCATTTTCTCAAAATAATTACAGCTCAAAAATAAAAGTTTCGTACGTTTCCACAGAAACCGCATAGAGTTCAGTGCATTCTGGGCACCTACCTACCTTACACATGTCTGACAATGTCCTTGCAAACATCATTTCTAATCTTAACTGTGATCATACTAAATATGCTTAGAACTGGCATCCATTGCTACTCCATTTTTGGCTTGACTTCAGGCTTTCTTACCATCTGATGTCTGCTACACAATGAGGAGATCCTCTCCTTCTTGAAAGCAAACATCCTGAACAGCTTTAAGAAAATGGAGAAATAATTTCTATTGAATCTCAGTTAATCCAAACGAGGAAGAAGTTGGAAACCTAATCCCACCTCAGCCAAAAATTAATCCTATTTCCATGGAAACCAGCACCATTCTCTGAAGTCTATTATAGAGAAACTGAGCAGAGTCACTCTATATGCTGTCAGCACACCTTGATATACATTCAGAATGTCTCAGCCTGCCTCCCTGCAGGGGTTATACTGATCCTGACTTTTCTTCTCCTGAAACCTCCTAAATTTATAAAAATTGAGCCCAATGTACTCATTCCGTGAATAGCAATAGCAAAGTCAGCGGGAAGGGAGAAGGGTAGCTAAGCAAGCAGCATGACGGTACCTTTGGTCACAGCAGAAGCATTAACTGTGGTGCTGATGGAGGAGGCAAGGGAAAAGCGGCGGGTAACTTCTCTGTCCTTAGATTCTGGATCTGGGAGAACAGACAGATGCAATGCAGGGTAGGATTAGAGGTTAATAAGCACTGAGGGTAAAAGATGTCCTAAGCAAAGCCGCAGCTGAGAAAGGATAAATAAAAGGTAGGTTGCTCCTCTAGAACAGCCAGGAAAAACACCCTCAACAAAGTGAAAAGCACAAAAAAGACTTTATATGAATACATTTTTGAAGCAATTCCAATTGCACCAACTTTAATACTTCAGAAAGGAGACTTACACCAATTAATATTTAGCAAACAACTAGTGTCTTAAATACAGCTACAAAACACAGAGAGATGGTCAGGATGGTTAGAATGGGGTGTGTGTGTGTCTACAGATGAGGTTTGGATTATTTTAGACATTGAGCTGCTTGTTCTGTGGTGACTGACCTGAAGTACACTGAAAAACAAACATGAATGGTTTGGAGTTCACACTTGTCATTTCTAGAATTTTACTGTGTGAATGCCTGAAAATGTTTTCTGAGCCTCCATCCTTACTGGTGCAAATAAGCTTGGAGAAAATGAAGGCAACAGAGCTTTGTTTCGTTTACTCCAGTTTGGATCCTGCTTCTTCTCAAAGTGCACTCAGGAGCAAAGACAACTTCCCCAGATTTCACTATGAGATGTGAGCAGCTTTTTTGACTAAAAATATTTCATAGAAAGATCAGAGGTATAAATGAACTGTCAGCTAGCTTCAGGGAGGTTTCAAAACACATCAGAGTCATTACACAGCTCTTAAGAGATGGTGTCTACACATCTACAAGCACATCAGTCCACTTCTTGCACCTACCAACTACAGCAACACTACTTAGAAGTTGCTTGTTTATAATATTTCACAATTAACTTTTTATTTCCTTCTGCTGAAAACACCCTAAGCACACATATTGCACTACTTCAGTGAGTATTTCCATTGAGACATGAGTAAAGCTATTTGTATGCTTCATATCTCAGTTTCAGTAAGATACTTGACACACAAATCTACTAGAACACAACCTCAGTTAAAAATGGTACTAGAAATGTCTATAGATATTCTGTTGAAGGTTTTCAGATTTGTCAAAAACTATTTGTGATTTTTGCGGTTTGATTTTTTAAAATCTCAATGAAATATTTATGTAAAAATTAAGTAGTTGGTTCTATTGTAACTGAAAAATTTCCTGGGACAGGTGAAGAGTTATTTCACACAAAGCTCTATGTAGCACATGTTTACATACTTTGCTGAATCTTTGCCCAGATGTTCCTAGATGGTACCTGTGATTCATATTGACTTTTCTACTACAATTGTCTCCTTTCTCTTATCATGTCTACCTTCTGTTCTCTCTTTTTTTGTTGTTGGTTTTCCCCTCCATGGCTAACCAGCATGCAGCACTGGAGTAAAATAAGTTTCAGGTGATTTTATATTTCAGGTTTAAATATCCTGTGCAGAGCTATAGTACTGTGAATATTTCCTTGGTAGGGACTTTAAAATTCTCCTTCCCATTCCTCATCTTCACATATTCATATTTCCTTCCTTTAATGTTCAGTCACACAACATTTCTCTTTACTTTGTTTTTTCCATATTTCTGCCTAGTAATCGTCACACTCACTGTATGTTTCCAGTGGAGCAGAGATTAGTATGACCGGTTGAACTGCAATTCCTATAAAGTTTAATTATGCCAAAACATCAGGAAGCCATATTAGCTCCTTAAAATCTCAATGTAATTTTAACAGTAGATTGGTTACTGTAAAAAGACTGTAAATTCTGTATCTGCCAATGCACTTCCTATCAATTTACTCATAAAACCACATATATGCAAGTACATCTTTATTTATGCTTTCTAAAAGGCTAAAAAAAAATTGAGAGGTTAAACTCTGCTCTCAGTGATCATTACAATGGAGTGACTCCACATGTCAGCTGCTGTAACTGCCCTTAATAAAATACAAAGAAAACTCCACTTTATAATCATGGTTGAGCTATATTTACACAACATCATGCAGCTTTTGGAGACCCTATGCCAGAATACGAACTTGGCTCTGCAAACCAGGACAGCTAATGCTGACCCAAAGGCCAGGAGGTTGCAGAGTGCGACCAGTGTGGGCATTCACACGCCTTGGTGTCAGTTCTGGTATGGCCACCTTGGGGGTCTCTGCACAGATCGAGTGCAGGATGGTAAAGTTTCTCCTCCAGACAACAGCATTTCTTTGGCCAAAGCCCCAACGTGCTTATATACAACGTTTTCTACCCCATCATATCCGGCCAGCTCAGCAACAGTTTGAGCACCCATACTCTGCTGCCAGTTGATAACCATCAAGCAATCTTGTTTTTCCCCCTGTTAGTTTTGTTATTTTATTGTTTAAACCCTCACTTGTATATGTTCTAGACATAATGAGTCTGAACCAAAGTATGCTCAGCTCAGGATGCCATCTCCTGCCACGGCCAGTAACAAACCCTTAGGCAAAGAAGTCAAGAGCAGGACAAGATTATTGTAGTAACTTCCCAGTTACCTTCTCACAGCTTGCGATCTGCCTTAGCGGTCAGTCCATATAGTGCTGACACGGCTTTACATTGTCACTGCCTGCAGATGACCATGCTCTACAAATCAACCAGCCTATTTGCCAGCTGGTTTCCACTAGGCCAGGACCAGCTTAGTAACCAATGGCACAGTGAAGTGGAACACTGTGTAATGGAGGTGTTCTGCTCAAGTGACCAGACCCACAAGTCTTTGAGCTTAGAGTGCCTACAGCTTAAGGGATACAAATTTGAACTGTGCTGTGCTGTCTGGAACCCTGGATACAATGTCTTGTGACATTTCACATCACAAGAAAAATTCAAATAAAGGAGCAAAAGAGGCCCTAACCAAAACTGCGGAGCCAAACTCATCTGAATTACAGCATCATCCTGCATTTCTGAAATCTGTATTTTGTAATTCCTTTCCCCAAGTCACAGGATCTGAAAATCACTCCTTTTTTTTTTTATATTCAGAACATTGAACTGGTTTGTCCATCTCAGATCTTACCATCAAGTGGAGCCTTAACCTTGCAGTCCAAATCTTACAGCTGCACTGGCTCTTGGTGTATTCTCATCTACTTTATAATATTGCAATTTAATGCTCCTGTATTTTTCCTTCTATTCTTTCATTTGGCTGCTTCTTTTGATGCTCACCCTCTCTATCACTGCACACTAACCCATTTTCTCACAGAAGAACTATCACTTATCATAACAGGAGAAAAGCCATATAATAACAATAAAAAGAGCAATCACATTATCCTCTCAGAAAGTGATTGTAAATAACCGTTCAATTTAATTTCTATTTATATATCTTTCTTTCCTATAGAGTCTCTTCCTTTTACAGCCATCACAGGAGCATGCAGGACTTTCTACTCATGGATATTAATTGCTTTCTGAACATTTATGCACAGAGACTGAGAACACACTACTTTAGTGTCATGTAACATAATTAAGTAGAAATGCAAATAAACCCCAGATCTTCTGAATTCTGGTTCCCTGGTATAACCACTAGGCCATGGCAGAGCAACATTTGAAAAAAAAGAAAGAGGTCCAACCAATGAAAAATTTACCAAATGAAAATCTCATGCAGCACAACAGAGATGACACTCTTCCCTTCAAGCCAATAAATTGTTGAAAGAAGTTAGATTGATGTTTCAAATAAGTTCATATTTTGGCCCTTGAGAGAAACCGAAAACAAACATTATTTGCACTGTACACCAGTAAAAGACCCAACCAGTCAACTCAAAGGTTGCCCTGTGAGCAATTTTTGGTAACAGTGTCTTTGAGAAGAGGAGCCATAGGGGTGCATCAGACAGGAGCATTTTGGTAAGGTGCGGCAGCACTTTAGGAAATAGTGATGGATGGCACTATGGGATGGAGAGAACATTGTGGGTGTGCAGTAGACATATGGCCAGAGACCGAATGCTGCATGGGGTGGTTTTACCTTTGGGTGGAGCTCTGCGGTTGGAAAGACCTTGCAATGTGAATCGCTTTCTAGCAAGCGCTGTGCGCTCAAGGTTAAGGCTGGTGGAAGCATCAACTAGGAGAGAGAGGGAGAGGGAAGAGAAATAAGGAAGGAAGGGTCAGCTGTTCAGCTTATGGGAAAGGAAAGGTTAGCACTGGATGACAAGTGAAAATAAATAAATAAATTTTGATTCAGTTCAAGTCTGAGCAAGAGCTAATCAATTAGAAAGGTGACATGAGGTCAGAGTGATTAAACCAGCTGAGCCAAACAGCCTCTGGGTTGAGTTTGGCTCACTGAGTTTTAATGGAGATCAACAACAACAAAACAAAAACAAAGAAAAACAGGTGAAAGGATGTAGCTCTCAAAGGAAAATACAAGTTAGCAGCAAGCTTATTAAAAAAGATCTAGCGCCTTTGATTATGAAAACACATCACAGCGGTTGGAACAGGAAGGTGGTTGGGAGAAATAAGAGAAGAAGCCTTACAGTGCAGGGCATGTACAGACAACAATCATTGCGAGCAGTCCCACTTGTGCTCTCCAGAACTAGCACTGAAGAGTCTGCTGTCATCAGCCAGTCCTGTAGCTGATACGCTCTCAGCCTTACCTGCTGAAGTCTTTCTAACAGCCTCCAAAGCTGGCATATAGTCATGCATTTGTTCTCATGATTGGCTGGGATGTAAGGAGCGCCATGCCAGCAAAGCTTACGTGCCAGGCTCCGACATGAACAAGCCAGCCGTGCTGCCTGACAGTTGCCTTTAGAGAGGCAAGTCACAGATGGACCTAGTCCTGAGACTTTGAGTTTGAAAGATACTCAGTTACTAGCATTGCAGGAAACAAGTGGACCTAGGCCAAACCCCCAGACTCCCGCATTCCTGCCAAATTCTGCATCTGCCCCTTTCTTTGTGTGGGCAGGTAACACACAAAAGGTTCATGGCAATGGAGCAAGAGAAAAGCCATGTGTGGGCTGTCTGGTTCTGTACCTTTGGATTTAACCAATAGCTTTTTCCTCCGCTATTTCTTACACTGCCAAGTGAAAATCATTAGAGACACAAACAACAAGTACAAGTACAAAGGGAACATGAAGAGACAGTGAATCCACACTGACACTCAGGCAACAGAGAGACAAGCTATGCTTCCAAAGAAAAGCGCATCCCATCACTTCCTGATTTGCAGCCAAGACAATCCAGGATCTGAGGTGTCTGCGTGTATAGGTGGATATGAGATGAACAGATTTTAATACCACAGAAGTATTATGTCCATGTGGTTCAGCAACTTCTCTCCAGCTTTGGGTCAGGCAGACGCAGCTGCTGAGGAATTGCTACCAAGCGGCAGTTTCAGCTGTGGGGCTGCCCACAAGTGCACTGGGAAGCATTTGGGTTTCGGACAAGCCTGCATTCATCTGGCAGCCATTCCCTGCCATGGCTGCTCACACTGCCAGGCCATCTTTGTAAAGATATGGTAGCTTATAAAGAATCTAGAAACTGGTATATAAAATATATTTACTTTGTTTGCACAGAGCAAGAAAAATTCATAGTATTTCACTGTCACGGAGTCATGCGGCAAGTACAACAGTGTGGACATGTAGGGGATGGGTGTATATGCTAGTTCTTCAGATATGTAATTACATCACTTCAGCGAGGGATGCCTTAGGACTTCACAGCTTCTCAGCACCAACCAATCATTAGATGCTGATCTCTAAAGACATGTTACCTCCACCTGAGTTATTTCAAACCTTTTCCTTCATTCTGCAAGTGTACCAGATAACCCTGGAAACCATTTCCAAACATAATAAAGACTATGTCCTGAGGAGCAACAGGCTGAGCACGAGCCTGCAACGTGTACTTGTGGCAAAGAAGGTCAACAGCATCCTGAGCGGCATTAGGCAAAGTCCTGCTAGCAGGTCCAGGGAGGTGATGTTTCCTCTCTACTCAGCACAAGTGAGACACACCTGGACTGCTGAGTCCTGCCCTGGGCTCCCCAGTACAAGAGAGACATGGACACACTTAAGTGACTCCAGTGAAAGGCTATGAAGACGATAAAGGGATTGCAGTAGATGATATGAAGGGAGAGAGAAAGAGATGGAGCATAAGAAGAAAAGGCTCAGAGGGATCTTATCAAGTAAAGAAGGTGGAGCCAGACACTTCTCATTGGAGCCCAGTGACAGGATGAGAGAGGCAATAGGCACAAGCTGAAATACAGGAAATTCCATTTAAACAATTGGAAAAAAAAAAATTGTTACTGCGAAGTAACGGTTGTTAAAGCTTGGAACAGCACCCCCAAAGCAGTTGTGGAGTTGCCATCCTTGGAGTTTAGAACCCAACTGGACATGGCTCTGAGCAATTTACTCCAACTGACCCTGCTTTGAGCAGGGCAGATAGACTAAGTGGTTTCCAGAGGTTCCTGAAAGACTCAGCTCCCAGATAGTTTCAGGCCAGTGAATCTACCCATCTGGTCCACACAAAACACGGATTTATATGTAGATGACTCCAGCACAGGCACTTATCCATAAGAATAATGAAACTGAAATAACTTGCCGAGAGTGCCCTTCCCCTTCTGTACTCTAGGAAGAAAACAGCATTTTAAAATAATCCATGTTCACGGGAAGGACATCTCTATCGGGAGCATCGCAGTCAGCAGATGGCACAACAGAGCCGGGTTCGGCAGAGCACCGGTTTCCGCGCTGCCCCCGCCTCGCCAGGAGCAGCCAGCGCCCTGCCCCCGAGCCTTTCAAAGCCGGACCTGACGGTGCAGTTGTAAGCCGAGTTCAGCCCCAGGAGAGTCCCAGCTAGAGATGCCTCACAGGGACACCGATTAGACTTTCGGTGGGGCATCTAGAGCCGGGTAACTCTTTCGCCGGCTCCCCGCACAGCGCGTTTTGCAGCCCGGGATGCTCAGACGCGCGCCCTGGGTCACCCGAAGGGAAGTTGGTCGGTGCTCAGCTCTGCAGGAGCAGCCGCAGGCCAGAGGATGAGGCGGCTGTGGGCTGGGCTGGCAGGAATTACAGCCAGAGCCCCGAGGAACTGGTCATGGGAAAGCAGAAGAATGAAAACCAGCATATAGGGTGATCCCAGTTCCCACAGTCTTGTGTAACATCGTTAAAAAGTTAAAAAACAGCAGTAGTTTTCTTGGGAATCTTTTCTAAAAGGGGTTCGTGAATTTTAAACGAAAGACTGCATTTTAACCTCTTTTTAAATAAAAGGTCATATTTTAAAAAAAGATTTTTACTGAAGCAGGTTTTTAACACTGGATTTTTAACAAGAAAAAAATCCATAAATTTCCCCTCGGAATAAAAACTTATTGCAATGAAAAATTTTTGGTGAACAGCTTGCTTTTCAAAGAAAAAATATTCCACTTTTTTTTTTTTTTCCAAATCATAGCATCAGAATGGCTTGAGTTGGAAGGGACCTTAAAGATCATCTTGTTCCAAGCCCCTGCCATGGGCAGGGACACCTCCCACTAGACCAGGGTGCTCAGAGCCTTATCCAGCTTGGTCTTCAACACTTCCAAGGATGAGGCATCCACAACTTCTCTGGGCAACCTGTTCCAGTGTCTGACCACTCGGGCTTGCTGTTACTTTAAGACAGATTTGGCCATTAGTTTCTTAAGATCTTGCAATTTTCTTTTTTATATTATTACAAAAGTCTGAGCTCTAACATTTCAAAAATACTATCTGAAAGGGAAACTGCTGTTGAAAGATTTTCTGTTTCTGCTACTGCCATATGAGATCCAGTTTCTTTTCAGCATTCATTTTAACCTACATTGTATAGAATATATCTGTTTGTATTTACTATACATTAAAGGGAAACCTATATACAGAGGAGGCAAAAAAATCTCATTGACACAAAGCAAGAAAATTAGTTAGCAAAGTCCATAGACAATCTTAAACTAAATATGGCTAGAAACCAACCTAACCAAGATATATAAGGTTACAACACACAGACTAGTGCCCGCCAAATTCTATTTTAAAAACACACAAGTTGTATAAAGAGCGCTGTAACATTTTTGGTGTTCAGGAAGTTTCATGGTCAGTCCTTCAGCTTTGTAGCATTAGTTTTTTTAATGTTGGGTTTAAGCAACATATATTTAAAGTATCCTCAAACTCCAGAAATGAGTGTGCAAAAACAAAAATATTACCCTTTGGAAGATAAAAGCTCTGTCTCAGAATTCCTACCTCTCTTTTGTCTGGCGCTGGGACTGGAATTCCTGTTTTTATTGTTAGATGCTTCCACATTTGATGTGTCAGATTTGTTTTCATATATGCTTGACGACTTCCTGCTATACCTTTGGACAAAAGGAATACAAAAATAGTTACATTCCAACTTAATACCTCATGGAGCACTCAGAACTAAATATTTTACCCTCAGATATGGAAGCCGAAGGAATAAAGGGCAAGTTTTAAAATTCTTTGTGCTATAGAAGACTGCAACTGCACAGGCATGTATGGTGGAAAAAGCCATTCTAGCCCCTGCCGACTTTCTACGCCACAAGGGGTGTGCTTAGTGAGAGTTGAGGAGGAGAAAATGGAGGAACAAGCTGTTGTCTGCACAAGCTCTTTTTGCAAGTCCAACAGATTTGGAAGGAAACCAGGTTAGAAAAAGGACCTCAGTTTTCCATCCTTTGCAGTGTATTTGACTCCAGGAAAGAAATGGATGTGGATGGTCATGTAGAGGTCATACCATGCACAGAGGAACATCTGAATTCTGCTGGCTTCAGGTTCCCCCAACTTCTGTTCTTTCTGCTCTTTGAAAACATTATTCCAAGTGGGACAGTCATGTCTACAGCTGAACCACAGTGGATCTATCTTCCTAGATATGCACAGGTACCGCCTTGTGTCTGTCTTGGGAATGACCCCCACCCCAGGCTCGTGGGGCATTGAGCTGCAAGGTTTTCTCATGAGTCTTACCCTCATTGTTTTACAAATGTCTGGTGGTTTAGTTTGGGTGTTTGACTGTTATCTTTGGCAGACTGCTCCACACATTTCATCCTATCTACGCACTTGAAATACTCTCCCAAAAAGTTCGTTATTAACATGTATCAGCAATTACATTGCTGTTTACAATTAACGTATGAACTGTTAACACTTAACATTCATAGGATTTGTCTTGCTGCAAGGGAAGTTCCAAGAAAAAAACAAACAAAACACTTTAAAATATTTGGAATACTAGAGATACCTTTTATAACTACAGGGCAGCCTGGGACTCATTGCTTTGTGTTTGAAATTTTGACCTTTTTCTGATGGAACCTTAACAGAGGTCCCTGTTACCTCCTTTACTAAATCAAAATGTGATTTTGCAGCCTGATGTCAGGTACAAAAGGGGGCTCAAATAAATACAGGAACAAATCCAATGCGCATTCCCATTTCCGTATTCTTTTTTTTCTCAGTTCCTTCCCAGCTAGGCTGAGATAACTGTGAAACATGCAGCTGACAGAGTAAAAGATTTACAGCTGTGAGAAAGACACCAAGAAAACACACCAGCTTCTCTGAAACAGCATCTGCAGTAAAACTCCAAGGGTTTGTGTATATCTACATGCACAGGATATGTTTACATGGATGTATGACCAAATCAGTCATTTCCAATGAAGCAGAGAGTGAGGCAGTTAGAACAATAGTCTATTTAAGTTTCATATGTTTAAATAGATTAGAAAACAATACAATGAGATCATTTCATTATCACTGAAATGCAGCAGCCATCCCTTGAGAAAGATACAGCAGCAATAAATATCATAGGACTTCTCATATTAGGATTAAATAGTCAAACTTTGGTGAAGAATTTACAGAGAGAAAGTTTAAATAGATTGAACAGGACTTAGGGATGTTCTATAACTACCCGTTTTAGGGACACTAGCTCTAAGTGTCCCTTTTACCAACACCTCAGCTCCGATCCTGAGTCAGCCCAGCCCTGCCTTATCTCATGGAACTGAAGTCCCAAGTGCTGCAGTGGCATATAAACAAGAAAAGGGGGATAGACATTGAGCAGATATGGCTCGGGGAGGGGAGAGCATCCTGCAAACAGATTTCCCCGATGTTATAGCACAGGTCTGACAATTCTCAAGAAACAGCGGAGTCACTGTTGTACACAGGCAACCCAGGAGAGGATATCTATTGGTTAGATAAAATCTCAACAATCAAAAATATCTCTGCCATCAGTACTGGTTGCTCTTTAGCTAATACTGTCTGCCACTGGCTGCTTAGTCATGTCAGTCAAACACAGACTGCCTGTGTGGGCAGCTATCACAAAGTCTAGCTTCTTCCTTCCTCTCCTTGCCTTCACCCAGCATCCAAAAACAAGCTGCAGAAAGCGCTGCACACTAAGGAATTCACTACTTCTCATCAGCTAGAGCAAAGACACCTTGTGCTGCAACTCCCCTGTCCTCGGCTTCTCTCTGAGACCCATATTACAGAGGATCAAGGTGGCCTCAGCTTGCAATAGCCAATAGGACACTCTGAGCTTTGTTCCCTTCACGAAAGCCCAGAGCAATGCTCTTTCACGAAAACTTACCATATTCTTCCTGTCCCTATAATAATCCAGCATTTGGAGCAGAAGTATCTCACCTCTCCTTCTCTGGCACAGTTGGCAGAGTGAGGACAAGCAGCACTTAGCTTTTCCTTTGGTTTAAATCACTCTAGGACAAATAGTTAAATCACATGGCCTTTCTTCCTAGAGTTAATTAATTTTCTGTTGACATATTTTGTCTATAATTTCTGCTCTGAAAATCCTCACATTAACAGCCTTATAAAATGACCATACATCTGGATTCATTTGACACATTTTTGTGATTGCATTTCATGTTTTTCTGAAATAATTTTCTCCTATCCCCAAGGTGGTTTTGCTGAAAGATTTCCACTCTTAAACCTCTTCAGCTTAAACCTTAAACAAAGCAAATATAACCAAGCCTAGAGAAAATATGGTGCAGTATTAACAGCACTGCATCTGTTTAAAATTTCTTGCACTGAATTGTTCAACTCTCAAAGGGTGGCTGTGTTACTTGGGATCTCTTTTTTTGGTTGAACCTGCAAAAGTTTTACAGTAATATCCCATGCCAACTTACATTAAACTTGCCCAGCAACTGGGCTATTACAAAAATTTGCTGATAGCTCCATGTAACATCCTGGAAATGTTCCAATAATTTTGTCTAAACTTGAGTTAATCCAGAGCATATGGTTCTTTTGCAAAACCAAAAATACCGTCTTTGAAATGAATCCGACATCGGGATTTTAATTTCCGCCCGAGCAAGACCTTTATCTGCATTTATGTGTCTTTAAACAATTTGAAGACAATTGAATAAGTCCATAGCCAGGAAGCTAAACACAGAACACCAAGCATTTATGTACTGCAAAAGCACAAAGGCAAGACAAAACACGGCCCTGATGTGCCACGATAGCTGTGATCACCTGCTTGCGTTGGAGGAATCCATTGGTGCATGGTATACACTCTCTGTGATTCTTTGGTGCAGTTGACTTGCTTCTGTTAAAGAAAAAATAAAAAGAAATTGCTCCAAATGATATAAACTGCTTCCTTGTTTGCATAGACGGTGGGAGAGAACGAGAGAAATCAAACTCGAACTTGAAGAGAAAGGAATACAGTGATATTAGAGGCTGGAAACTCAGCTCAGCATGACAGCTTTTCATTTTTTTCAGTGTAGAAGAAATTTCATTCCCTACCACATTTCTTTCCTCTGTACGTCTTCCTAGCTCATTGCACAATATGGATCTAGAGCATGAATATATTGGCTTTTTTCCCAGAATACAATACAAATTTGTGGCTCACAGCTTTTTCTGGATTTAGTACCACATGTCCTGCTGCACACGCAGCCATCTAGCAGAATATATCCCCATCCCTCTGAAGAATGTTTTTGCTCAGCATCCTGGACAAAGAACAATAATAAAATGCTATTCAGATGCCACTTGTTCACTCTTTTTGCACAGCTGCAACATAGCGACGGACTCATTTGTACCTATGTCCTGTAACTGCTAAGCAGAGAAAGTTGGTAACAAAGGTGCTGGCAACCTGGTTTTCAGGGCCAGGAGAGTCAGACACTCAGAAGCAAGGAAGCAATGGAAGGAGCTGCTTTCAAACTCTCATATTGCTGAGATCCTAGGGCTAATTTCGCTCTGGAAGAAGATGAGGCTCCTGTCAATGAAAGGAAAACAGAGAAAGGGACGGCAGCAGCACTGAAAGACTGAAGTCATTTGTGGGTGGGAGTGCTGGGAGAAAGGAGCACCATGGGTGGGGAGTTGGAAGTAGCTCCATTCCCGGGTTTGGCAACTGATTCACCCCTTGTGCAAATCCCTTAAACTGCATCTGTAATTCCTTTGCCTGCAAGAGACAACTATGCTCTTTGGCATCAATGGATCAAGGTGTTACCCAAAGCCTTGTTAGCGGTTCCATCATCACTGCAGGATACCACAGGGGGTGTATATACACAAAGCGTTTGGACACTATTGACCCATAGGTTAAACTACTTATCACCTACCTTTGGCCATCTTCTTTGCCTTTTACTCACTCACTCATCTCAGCTGGTTCCTTCCAACATTCCAATCCCCTGCGCAACTCCTAACAAAGGCTGTTTTTAAAACGAGCAAAACAAACAAACATATCCCTCTTCCTTCTCTCACTACAACACACAAGTTAGAGAAATATCCAGTCTTGGATTAAGGATTAATTAAGGACTCCTTTCATGAGCATTTGCTCCCTGCTATCAAGTATTGTAATAAGGCTTTGATTCATGTGATCATTTGGGAAAAGGCAATGGGAAGATTTGCAATAGCATAGAAGATACAATTTCTGCCCCGTCTGATGTTCTGCTGGATTCACAACGAAGGAAATCTTGACTTTGCACACTGATTAGGATAAAATCATCCTTGGATGTTCTCAAGACCAGACTGCATAAAATCATGAGCAACCTGGTTTGATCAATAATTGGCTCTGCTTTGAGCAGGACATTGGACTACAATTTCCTGAGGTCCCTTGAAAATTCTAGGATCCTGTGATCTTAAGACAAAACAGTATCAATTTATTTATTTTTTTGTCCAAAATTTTCAGTCCTGATTTCTGCATAGTTTTCTCTGGAAAATGCATAGTAACTCTAGCATATAGGTCTTGTATGCTACAAAGATTTCACAAATGCTCATCTGGGTGACATAAAAGCTTCTTTTTTTTTGCCTAGAAACACACACGGAGGAGTAGCACTCTATCCTATTAAACATGCACTTTCTCCATCAGCTATTCGTCTTTCCTGTGGTAGCCTAAGAAAAGCCAGCTTTTATACTTCAGAGTATTACAAACCACATCAGAGTCCCTAGATCAAGTTCCAAAACTACACTGATAAGTTCTTTCCTCAGGAGTTCCTGCTGAACTGACCACAGTAAAATTCGAAATGAAGAGGAGAAGGGATTAAGACTAGTGACAAAAGACCCAAGTAGTAAGCATTGTAAATAAGTATATTGTTATGGGTTGGATTAATTGCTGTGGTTAATGCACAGTTGTTTCCCTCCACTTAAGAAGGTTGTAAGAATTCATTGTCTTTATGAAACAGACAATTAAAATAAAGGTGACCTCTGAAGTTAAAGCACAGATATAAGTTTCCAAATAGGACAAAGTCTGCTTAGGAATCTGAAGGATATGGGTGGAGAGGCTTTGCTGGCATTGCTTTAGAGAGAGGTATGTGTATGAGAGGAGTAGGAAATAACAGGTCAAGGCGAGAAGCAGTGCCAGGGCCCAGGAAGAGTCTCTATTGGACACAGCTATGGGGTTTTTCTTGTCTTAAGATAGCCTGAAAAATGGCTCCTGGGACTCTGCACATTCTTGTTCACTAACAGACTAGTATCTCAGATAGTAAGAGAACATAGTGATGAAAGCTATCTGGAATAACCTAACTGAATTTTGTCTGTCTTGGGTGCAGTATCTTCCATAAAATGGGTGTCATTATTTTAGGTATTTATGAGGCTTCAATCATTCATGACATACTGAGCATGTCACAAATCACCTTCATAGAGACATCTCTGTGAGAGAGGGAAATGTCATTAATCACATTTTACAGAGAGGTCACTAAGATATAAAGATGGGATAAGTGACTGATAAACGTAAGGCTGGTGACTAGATTTAAAATAAAACCCATCAAAAACCCAAAAAAGCAAAACAATAGGATGGAGAGGAACAGTTGCTGTGTCTGGTCACATATGTGGAAAGAGATCTTTTGTGTCAGGTCTTGTGAGAAGGCACAGAGTGAAGACTGGGAACCCATCTCCACACATGCTGATGTAAATGCATTTTTCCAGAGCTGCAGTTTGAGAGGGAGAGCAGAGGAAAATCATGTTCCTCGGACTAACTGTAAATGAAATTTTATTAAAGTGAGACAAGGGTTTAAATCCCAGCAATGCTGCAACCACCCAACTGATCTTTGCATAGAAAATCCACTCTTGCTGATTTCACTAGTGGTGCTGGACGGCACTGTAACTCATCCCAGCTCCACGTTGTCCCACAGCTACAGAAGGAAGGCAACACTAGCGGATCTTGCTCTGTGTCCTACCTCTACATGCTTCCAGTTGTCCTGTCAGGACTTTGCGTATCTCTGAAATCCAGGTATTTTTCAGTTCCACAGAAGATGCCTGAGAACATAAGATAAAAAGGCAAAGTACATCTAGTTAAAGCATGCAAGTTAAATCTAGATAAATCACTTGCCTGCCCTAACCTACATTTGCCCTTGATTTTCCAAGGAATGGAATACTGAGGCCAGTTTTGAATAAAGCAAAGAGGACGCTCAACAAGATAGAAAAGTTACCATGGATCTAATGTCCTGTCCTTACTTTTCTGTTCAGGTTTCCAAGTAATTTTCCAATATTTTATTCCCTCTTTTACCCCAAATCATGACCATTTTCACAATGCTAAATAGGTAATTTCAGTGCCAACACAACAATGAAGCTTCCAACGGCTGTTGTTTCTTGAGTGTACAGGACAGTGAGAGTCATGAAACTGAAAACTTTCTTAAAAGCAAATCAATTGAAAAGAAGTATCATCTTTGGGGGGGTGGGGCAAGGATTGTTGTTACCTGAATGATATAGACCTCTTCTCTGCCATTATACCAGATCTCAAACTTCTTGTTATCTCCTTTTACATTTTCTGTAATGCCCACAGTGCTCATCTGTTTCAAAACAGAAAAGAAGAAACTAGAATCTGGAAAATATCAATAGGTTTTAAACTCTATCCTCTAAGAAGCGTTTTTAAAAGGCTACATTCACTTCTGCAGCTTAGGGAGTCATTAAAAGTAAAATTCAAGCCATATTACTTCTCAACATCTAATTTATCATTCATCTTTTTGATTGTTATAGGAAACAAAAAAGAATTAAGTGCTCCAAATTAACACAAGCTAATGTTTGATCATGAATTTATCCTCCTTGCTTTTTTCACTTTTTTTCAACCCTATCCTGGCTCTTGTCCAGTTATACAAATTTGCAGTTTGAGGAAGATGGTATTTTCAACTTGCCATCACTGACCTGTTGAGATGGGAGAGGAAGAGGGATGGAACAGGGCTTTGTGAGATTTAATGACTCATCTGAAAATCCAGATAACACAAAAAATTCAATATAGTTTCAGGAAAAAATAAAAAAAAAAGGTGAGGAGGGAGCTAAGTGCCTAAGAACAAGAAACTGAAGAAAATAATTCTAGATTTCTTAAATGATAGATTCTCAATTTTGTAGTCTAGCTGCTACTATACTTACAAGCTTCCCTCTATTTGTTCACCCTCTTCATTCTGATTTGCCTCAGCGTTAGATTTGAAGATTTAAACAGCTTTGATTATGTCATCATTCCTGCTGTCTCCACAGATAGAAACTTCAATTGTTTATATGAATTGGTTCACTCCTTGAACTAGGTTCTATTACAACTCCTGCCTGGTTATCCTGTAATAAGTTTGCAGCATCACACTTGATGAGCCATGTTAGTTGTCTGAAGTCACGAGTCACGCCAATGTGCTTAAAGGGAAAATTTGGCCTACTTACGAATCTCATCTTAACAGAAAATGTTCTGACTCATATCTGGAAATGTCACTCTTGCAAGTAAAAGGGCACTTCTACTGCACTGTGATTCATCTGTAGCTATTATTGTCACAGAATGTATCTGCTCAACTGATGTCAATAGTAAAACTCACAATAGAACTGAACTTGGGGGATGCTTATAGGCAGAACAAAGAGATATGCGGGTCCATTTAGTCTTGCTTCTCTTTACTGGACCCTGGGCAAGAACACATAAGGTGCCTGCTTGTATTGAGTTGCAAAACCAAGGCTCACTTTTGGAGTTGCAGGATAAGTGGCTGGATCTGTCTCCACATCAAAAATAAGTGGCAGCTTTCATCTACTCAGGAGTGCAAGATAGCTCTGGATATGTATACCCTCTTCAAGCCTCCACCTGAAAACTTCCCTGTGCTGTGAGAACACCAGATTTCTCTACCCCACCATTACCACATTTATTACCTTTAACGAATTTTTAAAGCTGTATGAAGCAGTCTTCTCATGGCCATCTGTGTTCTCTTCTCGTTTCTTGCAGAAAAGTAGCATCTTTGTATAGAGGAAGAGGTGTCTCTGCATCGGTTTGAATCTAGCCAAGTCCTTCACCTTGTTGTGCCCCTTCTTGTGGTCAGTCCACACATTGAAGGAACCTTGCATCAACAGCTTGCCAAGCTCACTGACATCACCCTAGCAAACAAGGAAAAGAGAGAGCCTACATCTGGTTCAAAGGAGGGTAATCCTAGGCATAGTTCTTTCCCCTAGTGGTGTTCAAGCTTTCGGGCAGAAGCCTTGGCATCCCTTGCATCAGTGAGCGGACATGTTACAGCTGGAATCCCATCTGCACATCTCCTTGCTAAATCTCTGTGGTTTCTTCATATAACAATTAGCCTATTGTTTCCCTTGTCCATAATTCCCACTTTGTCTCTCCATTTATAGTTACTATCTAAAGTATGCCTCAGGACCTCTTCGGATCTGACACGCAGGCTGTCCTCTCTGATGACCTCAGAGGAAGCATCTTCTGACAAGAACTGGGTTTCAAGACTCCTGACTCCAAGGCAGTAGGAAGGCCCAGTGCAATCCAGATATCCAAGCAAAGGCCTTGGCTCTGAAAGACCTAGGTTCAGTTTCTGCTCCTCTATGAGCTATCTCTGGGCAAAACCTTGAAAAACACTTAGATGTCTGAAGACACAGGTTGGTGCCTAGAGCTATGTAGGTGTGTAATTCCCTCCCTTTGCAAAATAATCTTTAAAAGCTTTGTCAATAGTTTCTGGGCTCACCATCTGCAAACTATGCAGTGCTGCACAGTCTTCAGCAAAGAGGGAGGAAACGCGTCAAGAAGCTATAAAAGTACCTGAGGGAGAGTGAAACTAAGCAGGAACCAGACTTTTCTAGGTAAAAGCCCTTGTCTGAGCACCACTTCAGCTGTTATAAATATTTATTCTAGATGCCACCAGCACAAATATTTACAGCACAGTTCAGTACTAAAGAGTGTAGCAATGTGTGGATAGAGGACATGGCGACACCTATATGGTAATGGACTTAGCAAATAATGGTAAATTTAGTTATCCTAGCAGTCAGTTTTTCTAGGAATGCTTTGTATAGTAAGTTGAGGGAATAAGCTCAGTGCATTATTAAAGTACTTATGTTCAACAATTGTTGATTATAAGGTGAAGATATTGGCTCCAATTGGGAATGTCTGATTTCTTAAACTACGGATTGCAAGCTGCTCTCCCTCTCACTCCCCATCCTCTACCCTAGATCCAACGGCAAAACCAGCGTTTGGTTAGGTGCTTTTTCGTTCCATATCAGGGCATTATTAGACTCTCCAAAGTATTCAAAAAAACTCAGTAATTTCAGTAACAGTCTCTCATCTCTAATACATAGAGTTGGATTTTGTATTTGTGCATACAAGGCTGTGTGTGTTTGTATTTATATATGCATGCTGGTGAGAACTGCAAGCCTGTGAAAAGCTCGTTGATGAGTTGTAAAACTAAATAAAAAAAAAACAACAATAACATATTTTCTACATCTTGCTGACAATGGTGAGACCTCCTGTCACTCCAGGCACTGTCCAACATGGCACTGAGATCCAGAAACTCAGTTCAACTCTTGTGATAGCTCCATCTCCTCAGTCTTGTATCTAGGATTGGGATTATAGCAAGTTAAGTGGGAGACTACCACTGCAGAGAGAAAGGATAGAGAAGGACAGTCTGCAGCAATCCCTCAAAAGACTTTGAATATTAGCCCGCGGGCCCTGGACTCTCTTGTCAGCATGGGTAGCAAATAGGAAGATAGAGTTTCTGGCAGCCAGTGGACAGCAATATTTTTTCCTAAAGGTAGTTCACTTAAAATGTAGGATTTGATCACTATCTCATATATAGTAATTATTCCCTGTTAGAACAATACACTATCTCATGTTTATGGAAGATGAGAGATACGTATCAATGGCTTAAGTGCTGCGTAACTCATGGACAAGCTACCCAGGCCGGATTGCATACAAAAGTTAGGACGATAGCAAGAAACATCTCTGAAAGTTCTGCTCCTTAAGTTTTACTCTACATTTTTTGTTGCTTTGGCTAAAAATAAAATAAACAATCAATCAACCCCAAACTTACACAATAGCAATCTCTTACACAAGAGTTCAGTTGTTGAGTCTGCATGCGCGCGCACAGGTCCAAGAAGCAGAATATCCTGTGCAATTAGGAGCATTCATCAGATGCCACAAAACCTGCTTTTCTGCTGACATAACACCCTTCTCTGAAAGGTGTTCTAGGCAAGTATTTCTGTCATGCCTGTGTGGGAAAGACTCCACAAGATGGAGTGTGGTCTCATGAGCTACAGGAGGTGTTTATTTGGCATGACAGATGAGCACCTGAGACAGGTGGAACAGGCAGAAGAAATTATTGGGTTCATCTTCTTTCAGACTTTCAACCCAAATAATAATCATGTAACAAACCATCTCAGGAATGCTTTCAGCATCAGGATACACAGCACCCATGTTTCATTTTGTCATGTCTTTCAGTTCAGCTAAAAAAGCAGAGGGAAAAACATAGTCCTTGGAGCTACCATCTGGCATTTCATGGAAGGCTGGCAAATTTCAAAGTAGAAACTGAATAGGAACAGGAATGTTCTGTTGAATTCCTGAGTACAAAACTACTCTGAGATTTGAAAGTACGGAATAGGCAAAACGATGACCTCAACATTTATACGAATAGGAATCTGGATAGATCCCCTCTGCTCAGTATATGTTACCTTTCTTGGAGAAGCTCTTCTACCCATCCCTTACAGAACTGTTTAATAATAATAATAATAATAATAATAATAATAATAATAATAAAATACGTAGAGTTGCTGTAGCTACATATTTTTAAACTGGGAAATATAGCAGAAAAGCTACCTTGCTCTTTGGAAATTAATCAGAAACAGTGGAACCTGGGGAAGTAAAAGATGTGCTGTATCCATGAGCTTCCCATGCCCATGTTGACTGGTTCAAGTCTATAATAATATCCAGGTTTTAAAGAGTCTTCCTAAAATGAATCTGAGACTCAGAATTAGCAATAACCAAAATGGTTTAGAAAAGCTTTCACAAGCTGTTTCTCCTGACACCTAGAAGACTGTAAAAGACTCGCTACTGAAAGCAAATAGACTCAAACCAAAAAAACCAAACACCCACACAGGAGTCATGTCTTTCCTGCAAATAAATACAAGGCAGACTTGATGGTTTCAAAAGATAAACTGTTGAACAAGGTAACATGTTCAGCATCGTGCAAGTTACCAGTTTTTCCAGCAGTTGCCCCTGGAGGAGCTGTCAGGCTGTCACTGCAACCAGTGACTCAAGTTGTCACATCAAGCAAAAACACCCTGAGTGCTGAAAACAGGGGCACCAGGACAAAGTCACTTGTCCCTAGATAGTCCCACAAAAGAAAGTCTGAAGGAAACCCGAAAGGAGCAGAGACATGTCTCAGTGTTTATTTGCATTGCTCCAGGAAACACTTTCACGAATAAAAAGTGCTAGAAGGGAAAGTTTGTCTACTGTGACAGAAAAATGAACACAAGCTTTGCCACTGGCTTTAAATGAAACAAGACATCTTCCCAAGAATAGAAAAGCTAAAAGGAAAATTGATGACTAAAACGAACCAGTTTGTTTTTATTCTCAGGAAACAGAAATAGGAATAAAACATGCAGAATTATAATTTATTTTACCATTCAGCTTTATAGGTTTTATCAGTAGCAGTTTAAATATATTTGGACAGATCCTCATCTGTAGTGAGTCACTTTAAGCAGTTGGCTTGTCTCTCTACATTTAAATAAAATGTATAGCTGATAATATTTTTACATTCAATTTCACCAGCATAAAATATTTCATTTTAAGACCAGTGTTTTCTTTTGTGTCAATGAAATTAAGATTTGTTCAGTGAAGATTCAAAAATATACAGCATTCCTGATCCATCATAAGAAATATTACCAAAGAATTCTTTAAGAACTTCCAATGGCAGAAACAGTCGGATGTTGGATTTGACCTTGTGTGTCGAAGAACTGAAAAAGCTAATGAACTATTCCTGTCCGGTCAACAAATCTGAACGTAATAGGCTTCTCTTACCTTGAGAAAACTGAAAAACTGAAAATTAGATGGAAATCGTATCAAAAAGATACTGCTAATTTAAACTAAGCAGGACAACTTTGTGCTATATTCTTAACCAAAACCTGGTGCAAAGACATAGAGCACAAGATCTCACTGATCAATTCGTAACGAGTGTAGGTCAGAGCTGTGCAGAAGGCTGGGGTAAAATCTGTGCTTTCTTAAAGTTTGCCAGGTTTTGGAGACCTAAGTTATGCTTAGGATTGGTGCTATTTCTCTGATCCACAGGCACTACAGCTAGTCTGTGTGTTTACTAATGTAACAAAGTAGGCACTGCTCCACATTCAACCGAGCACAGCTACTGCAGGCTAAGAACTCATACTCTCATTTCAAATGCAATGCACGATCCACAGCAGCATCTCCAACTATGTGCAGCAGCAGATCTATGCCAGACGGCCTAGCAAGCCCTTAAATTCATTTATAAAATAATGCTGACAGAGGGCATAGTTGCCTCATCAGATGCATTTGCACAAAAGACAGAACTATAGAAATTAAAACTCGTGAAGCCACTCCATTCTGCAAATCACAGAATAACTCTTTCCACTCAGACACAGCCAGTATAGACCCCAGTATTTTCTCAGGAAGTCACATTTTGCACAAAATACTGGTTTTCTGCTGTCCAGACTAAACTCCGTTACTCTGATTTAATAATTCTTTGAAAGCAGCTTCTCAGCACATTGTTTTCTCTTGACATTTTCACCCTGCAGCTGTTTCAAAATGGGCAACCACATGACCCTCAGGCCTCATTTCACCAGGCAGGTTTCTTCTTTACGTGTCAATCACTTCTACTTCTCACTTAAGGGCTCATTTTGTGTCGGCAACACTAGTTCTTTCAAGTCATATGACTTCAGTGAAACTTCAGCAGAGACATATGTGTATTTGTGGCCTTTGATTTGTACTGTGGTTATTATTTCACATTTCAGATAACAAGTTTGCCAGTCACTGTAATGAATTCTATTACTCACTTTAAATGGAAGTCAAATTTTCTTTCCTAAGCATAAAAGATTTGGAAACACTTGAATTGCATATCAGTCACAAAGTTTCATCAAACTTGTTAGGTCTGTCATACTTTCTACCTCTCACTTACAAATGAGTTCTGTGTGTGATTGCTCAGAAGGACCACATTTGTCCCACTTCCTCCTCACGTGCACACCCCCATCTCCACATGACAAATATGCTGTCATGTATTTGTGGTCACCAGAACAAGTGGCATTCTTCAAGAGTGTGGTACAGCCTTCTGCAAAGTGTACGAGCAATGGGCACAGCACAATGGAGGAGAGGAACATTGGATGGGACAAGACCAGAGGAAAAGCAACAGCAAATATTACCTCATATCCTGTGATTGCTATCTGGTGCATGGAGTCATTTACTGATTTGATGATATCAAGCACTGTGGCCAGGGCTTCTTCCAGTTCAGCGGTATCCTCTGAATTCTTGCTGCACTTCAGCATCTCCTAATTTAAAAAAAAAAAAAAAA
>VWZK01021423.1:624242-774052 GCA_013396935.1 Baryphthengus martii
GTGTGTGTGTGAGGAGGACGGTGGGGGAAGGGAATAGGCCAGTTTAGTATAAATCTTCCCTACCTCTTATTCTCTACCTCTGCACTACAATCTAGAGGTCTGCATTTGCAAATCTGAAAACCTTTTTTGAGAGACAGTAATTGTGAAGAACAGTGCTAACCTCTAACGAAAAAATCAACCATTGTACTCTGCTTGAAATAAAGAAAGTTCTTCCGTCCTCTAACCCTTGCACAAGGAGCAAGAGGCAAAATTCTGGACAAGTTAAGAACCATGTACCCAGAACAAAGAAAACTTTTTAAGGGCTCCATTTCTGTAATCACTTCACATACAGAGATTCTATTTAGTGTTCCAAATATTCAGGGCCAACTACTTACATAGTCCAGTATAGTTCCTCACAAGAATGACTTTTCTTATTTCTATATCCATATTTTGCTTGAAAAGTTCTAGTCATAGTTCAGGACTTAATTATCTTCTTGTAACCAATGGTTATAACCTATGCAAATCCTGAAACACACTTTATTTTAAATGAAATTAAATGCCTTGCTTCGTGCTCTTCTGCCTGCAAAGGAGCCCTGAACCTGATTTGGATGTGGAGATTTCTCCCCCACTGTATTCTATAGAAAGCAGTTACTGCCAGTGAGTATCCACCCGAGATCAGAATCAGACTATATACCTTTGCTAAAAGCACCTAGGGAAGAAAAGGTTAACAGATACAAACCTACGTATGATTGGTACAGTTTTGAGAAGACGTGAACCTCAAAGCAGCTGGAAGATCTCAAGTCTACACCATAGAATTTGAAACCAAAGCCAATAAAGATTCCTACTATTAAACAGAAAATACAAGATGGCTGTAACCTGAAGTAGTAAGATAATTGATGGCATACAGTGATTTTGATACTGGGAATCTGCATCCGTTGATCAGCTGAAAGAATAAGTTTGTTGATTGTTAATGAGATGATAGTTCCAGTGACAGGAATTATAATCAAATAACCATTTTATTCATCCCTGTTGAGTTGTCCCTGCCCTAGATATCAACCAGTGGAATGACAGAAATGCTTGGCTGGGTGCAATTTCCACTTCAGAAATGTAAGCTGTGAAGAAACTACAAAATAAATTCTTGTAGTAATATCAGCTCATTAAGAACTGTACAGTGAGTTTACTTTTGTTTCCTACGCTGACTACAACGTCAACAGAAACTATGTTCCAGAAATACACCTAGGAATTAATCAAGACTCTACTAACTTTAGTCATCTTTACTATGGTAAGAATTAGACCCCTTCAGTAGCGGTGGCCGTTGCAATGGTCTTCATTCAGGCATATCTTTTTCAGCAGTGTTTTGAGTTTGGAAATAATTTAATCCAAAAGCTGAGGCACTTGTGCTGCTGGAAAACCAGGCTGCAAAAAAGGCAGCTCTTGCAAACTCCAAATGCCAGCATTCTCTCCTCAAGTGCTTGGGTGATCAGGACTTGGAAGGTAAAAGCAGGATGCATTCCAATAGTACCTGTTGCAAAATTTCTAGGATGAGGATGGATCCCTACTCTCTGTATAGTGGGCATATTGCTTTATAATAATAGCTAAACTCACTGAAACAGAGTGTTGCAATAATTATGACACAGAATTTAAACCTAGTCTGCCCGTCTCTCAAAGCACACAGCTTCTAAGGCGCTTGTTTGTTACCAATTTTTCACTAACTCCCATTTTCCCCACACTTTTAAGTGACCTTGCTACAGGGAAAGAGTTCACCATCTTCCCAGATCTCATAATCCCTGACAACATAAATGTCCGTGCCAATGTGTTGGCGCTAAGTACAAAACTGGTCTGACCAGCTTCAACCCCAATGGCTGCAACCTGCTTTGCTTGAGAATTTTACTCCTTGATCTAATCTTGGTTTTATTTACAGTCATATTTCAAATTAAAAGTAGAATCTGGTTTACTCTTGCACTTCCAAAGACCTTGACATTTTCTCAGTTGTTACAAAATAGTTTCAAGAAAGAGTGCCAAATTTACTGCTGTATTACATTGATGTGACTCACCGGAATCAGTGAAGTTGCATCCTTACTAATATCCCTCTTCAATATTTGGATCCTACAGTTTTGTGTGAAGTCAATAAACAGGTCACAGAAATACTGCACAGGTGAACGCCCAGATCTTCATATGGCTTAAACTGGGACCATGTGACCAGTGTCATGGTAGCTCTTAGCAAATAAAATTGCAGCCTAAAATCTTCATTGCAAATTTCACACTAAATTTCACGACAGTAAACAACACTACATTACATGTAGAGGCTTGAGAACAACATGTAATTCACCTTTGTGACCCTCTCATAAGGAAAGTCAGTAAATAATATTTTTAAGAACTGTAGAGATGAAGACAGAAATTTAAGCTATCATTTAAAAAAAAGTAATTGGTTTGAGTGCATATATTTCCTGTTGCCCAGTTCAGACTAGAATTTCAAGCATGGGCCACTTGCAGTTCCAACCAAATCAAGAGGGAAGGTCACATATTCATCCTGTGGAAAAGTTACAGACAATGTGTTCCTAGCTGGGTCTTTAAAAAAAACACCAAAAGGGAGTGGCTCCTTCTGAAAAGTTTGACTCACAACCATGGGAAAATATCAGGTTCAGAGAGCTGAAAAAGTTAAATTAAACAGGGATAAACGTAAGAGACAGGTATTACAGTTTTCAAACGTTTTTCAAACTGTCATACCATATACTGCTACAATAATGCCAAATTCCATTTCTGTTTAATGATAAATAAAAAAATAAGGCAATAAAATCCTATATAAAAATTCATACTTTACATGTATAGCAGCATATACATAATAATATACTGTTATTTTTTAGTATACAAGTATTGCTAATAGTAGTACTGACATACTAAAAATAAGTACAAAAAATATATACTAAAAAAGTATATGCTAAAAAATAAGTCCTAAGTAATGGCAGTACTTACTCTAAAATAGAAGTCATTTCTTTAACTGCTAACATTTTACAATTTAGCATTATGCAGCATTTGTTGAACAAGTGAGAGAAGATTTATTTTCAGGTAGTCCTTCAGAAAATAATGCTGATAGGCAATTCTGTAAGTAAAACAAGCTATGCATTGGAATTCTTTGCGCTGCCATGGAGAACTTACTTTTAACAGCAACTGGTACTTGGTGATTCTCTGGACTGGCTTTAAGAGATAAGCATCTAGGGAGAGTTTATGATCCAACTTACGCTGACATTCCTATAAAAGACAACAGGGAAAAAAAATACAATTGTTTCTTGAAACATAGGCAAGACCTGAAGATCATTATCATTTGGTAATCTGAAGATCATATGCCTGTGAACTAACCGAGAGAAATTTCTTCAATCTGCATAGGAGTTTCCAGGTTACTTATGCCACAGTGAAAATATATCTAAACAAGAACTAATGTTTGGGTTCAATTTAGTGTCAAAATGTGGCATGTTCTGCTTAGGAGACTGAAATCATCTGGGGTTTGCAAAGAAGCCAGCACTCCTTTGGTTTGGGTATAGCCTGAAGAGTCAGGCTCCCATCCAGGAAATCTAGCTACTACTCTCCCTACCTGGACTCTTGTAGATAGCACCTTGACATATACTGAGTACCTCCCACCAGTATGAGAAGCATGCAAAAGTGTCTGTATATTGCTCTAAGTTTTCTAAAGAAAGAAGAGACACAGAAAGAAAACAAGCTTTGATGGTTTTCAACGCTAGTCTGCAATGAAATTCCACCTGAAAAAAGATGCTGTCTCCACACTGTCTCCAGAGAGCTTCGGACCTTGGCTTGTTCTGACAGTATTTTTCATATATTTGGAGGTCTTCTTTCTGCAAGAAAAGGAGCGTTTAATTAATGTAAGAAAAAAGAATCCACAGGGCATCTGCCTTGAGTTGCACTTTTTCTTACCTTCCATACTAATACATGAAGTAATTAATACATGGGGATAATTCTATGTGTAAAGACACACTGAAGCTATCAAACTTATTTTTTTACTCCTGTTAAGTTAAATACATCTGAAAGTGAGATTTATTTTTTTCACACTTCCTGCATAAAGCAAGAAAAGGGCAGACTAGAAGACACATAGTTGCAAACCTGTTATCTTCCAGAAAGGGGAATAGATGGTTTGAAAACAACAAAACACATTAGAAATGGGTTTTGGTTGTTTTTGTTTGTTTGTTTTTTATCATTACTGGCACAGACTGGTAACTGCTAAGAAAGCTCATCACTTAGCTAAAGTTTACATGTTCAGAGCACTCGTGAAAATACCAGTGACTCTCAATAGCACAGGGATGAATTTAAAAGTAGCATGTTTGCCTTGTTGGTGTCCCAGGTCAGGCAGGGGAAAGAAATTAAAACTCTGTCCCATCCAAATTAGAAGTGGGTGGATTCACTTGACCTCTGTTTACCTTTGACTACACTCCAAGTGCTCTCACTGAAGTCCACGTCAAAGATTTCACTGACTTCAGTGAAAACAAAGACAATCCCTATTAAAGCCCAGAGAGGCATATTTCAAGCTCCCTGGGCTGTATGGATGGGTACAGACAGACAGATAGGTGTTCCCCTGCCAGGTTCTTGGCTCACTGAGTGCACACAGGTCAGCACAGAAGCGCTGCAGCCAGATGCCTATGGAGCCGTGCCATGTGCATTCCCAAGCAGAGCTAGTTGTGGCTGACCAGCTGGGAACTTCCCATCTTTGTCTGCACCTATCCTGGTGCATACGACCTCAGTGAATCAAAGACAGTACCAAAAATAAATCTCAGGAATTCCTGGTGCTTTCAGCCCACTGGACTGTGCCTCGTGGGGCAGGGAAAGCATTTTATTCCATACTGAGTTCCATCAGTATTGCTGCTGTCTTCCTCTACAGACCTATAGTGGTGTCACCCTGGTGAATCGCACGTGGAAGCAGAGCTGTGCCATGTTACACCTTAGTGGGTTACAGATTATGCAATACAAAAAGGTCCATTGCAACTCGAGTATTTATGGTGCTGTTTCAAAATAAGCACAGTGTTTTCCTCACACAAGTAGAATTGTTTGTGCATGTTGCCTTGGAGGGAAGTTAACAGGGGGGAAAACCCACAAAACTAGAAGTAATAACAAAATGCAATCAAGCACTACAATTTGTTCCTGGCCCACAGAAACCTAATTGGATGGGGCAAGAAGAACAGAGACAGCGACAGTCAAAAGCACTATTAGGGGTAAGAGAAAAGTATCAATTTAAAATTTAAAAAAACCTAAAATAATCAACAATTTACCAGTAGTTTGTCATAGTAGAACCACCCTATGTCAGTGCAATCTAGTGCTGCCTAAATCAGTGACACTTGCTCAGGCAGAGACACCTTTAAACACAGCTTTAACTGCAATATTGTAAGGAGTGGGAAATTCCTGGTGAAACTACTAGGATCAGATTCTAAAATGTTAAGAAATAATTGATTGCTAAATTACTGAAATCCCAGTCTTAAATGTTCCACACATCTCTACTGTCATATCCAGAGGTTCTGACTTCTTGCTGGTACTTTTGCACCACGTTCATCTCTTCTGTAATACTTTCCCTTTCCACTGTGATTTGCATCCTGAGATCTTTCTAAGTTTTCATGCACAGGGCTGCATTGGGTTTGTGTGGCAAGGTTTTGGTAGTGGGGAGGGGCACCTTTTGTGAGAAGCTGCCAGAAGCTTCCCCTGTGTCCAATGAAGCCACTGAGAGGGAGAAGGTACAGAAAACAGGAGTAAAAGTTAAGCCTGGAAAGAAGGGAGGGGTGGGGAGAGGGGAAGATATTTTAAGATTTGGTTTTATTTCTCATTATCCTGCTCTGATTTAGATTGGTAATAAGTTAAACTAATTCTCTCAGGTCAAGTCTGTTTTGCCTGTGATAATTGGTGAGCGATCTCTCCCTGTCTTTACCTCAACTCACCAGCCGTATCTTCTATTTTCTTTCCCGTCCAGTTTGAGGTGGAGTGATAGAGCAGCTTTGGTGAGCACCTGGCATCCAACCAGGGTCAACCTGCCACAGGCATAGGCACAGTTATCTTTGTTGGCTGCTGATTTATGAATACATTTTGTATCAGATTAAGATTTCGCCCTTTAAATCCAACTCATAGGTTACTAGTCAGCTGCTGCAGTCCTTTCACAGATAGCTTCCTTTTCTAAATGCTTCTTTCTCCCTGTATGACCAAATGTCCCAACTGCTGGCTCCTATTAAATTACTCTTTTTCCAAGGTTAGCAATATGAGTAAGTAAACAGTGGTAGTCCAGAGAGTCACTCCTGCCAGGCACCTCACTTGGCACATGTTGGTAAGCAGTCTGACACCTTTTGGTTCTTCTTAGGCATTCTTGCCTTGGTTTGGTAAGCTTTCCTTCTTCCCAGCCCCATACTTAGCAGATCAGCCCAGAGTGTGTCCTTTTGATGTTGATAAAGCACTAGAAGACTCATCCTGCAAGGCATGCAGCACACATCCCCTCTATCTGTGCAGTTCGTGCCAGATACCAGACCTTGCTTAAAGCTCTATCTTGTTGATGGTATAATAGCTGCCATGTGGTCAAAGCTGAGCTGGCTTACTTGTAGTTTAGTTTATATGAAGATCATGCCTTAACAAGGTCAGGCAAATCAGGAGGGAGGACAAGAGGGGGCATTTCTATTCCACCTGATTCTGCTACTGCATTCCAGGAGACAAGTCAGAGAGGAGAAATAGTCTGGGACTTCATAGACCATTTCTGTCATCACCTGAGAAGTGTTACATCCACAGTGACAGCTAACGCGGTGACACTGGTGGAAGTGGAAGGGTGTGTGGGGACAAGGCAGGGGAATGACTGGCAGGGGCTCAGGCACCAGGATGCCCCACGGCAGCTCCCAGGATGCTTTCAAGCAGCTCTAGAATCTGGGCTGAAAAGTGATCAGACAGGGTAATATTCTTTAAGTACGAATCAAAAAATCAGTCTGTTTCTAATAACAGGCCCACCACGAGGTCGTGGTGAAATGGTTACGGCCATACAAAAAAAAAAAAAAAAGGAGAAATGGAGAAGTGAATCTACAACAATGTGAGTTTCCTCCCAGAACTCGGCATCATCTTGAACAGCAGACGTTTCAGTTTCCCCCATGCCAAAGCAAGCACGGTTACAACTCATGGAGTAAGCCACAGGCTCTGCTCTGCAGGAAGACGAAGAAAGCTGCCAAATCATGGGGAACACAAACACACAACCAGGCGCTTGTTTGTGCCTCCTAAAGGCAGTCCAACAGAAACAACAAGTTTTTGGACTTCATGTAGCTTCTTCTAAAAACAGAACATAAAGACAAATTCTTGAATCAAAGGTGCTACTGTGTGAGCAGTGACATCTCAAGAGAGAGGCTTTTGCTTTCTTAGCGCGGAATTTGAAATAAGGAGAAAGCAAATGCATCATTTAACCTTTTATCCAACAGACATGTGCCTGACTAGGCCACAAAAATTGATACACAAAGGTGACAGAGGGACTGATTTTTTTTTTTTTTCACTTCAACATCTGAACCATAGCTTTAGTGCTGCTGATTTCATATAAGTAGAATAATGAGAACTGGGCTCAACAGCTGTTTTTAAAGAAAGACATAAGCTACAATATTTAAACACAGCATTTGAACTTTCTGCAAAATTACAAGATCATTCTGTATCTAGAATTTCTTCTTAGCTCCAAATTGAGGGATATTTGCAACATACAGACTATTTTATGCTTCTTGGATTTCAAAGGTCTGCAGATTTCAAAGACTATTTATCCTATTTTGCGTAATGATTTCACCACAATATTTTCCTGTTCAGCATCTGAATCTTTGGATAACAACATATTCCTTAGCAGTGTCATTTACTCAAGCTCTAAATGCTGGCTGTTAAATAGGAAATTATTCACTGGACTTATAATCACATTTACACTCATATGATGATCTTTAGCCTGACCTGTTTGTAAATTAGGGGTATAGCCTTTGAAAGTATTACATGTTCATAATACTCATTGAAATCTTAGAGATGTGGCAGCGCTCAACACTTTTGACAATCGTGATACGTGTGTTTCATCCAAATCTTTCTGTATTTCATACAGCCCCTTGTTGAAAAAGGATTTAACATGTACCCTGGAAAAGCAGCAAATACTAGATGCAGTATACAGGAGGTACTTTTGACTACAGCAAAGAGGACTAATTTTCCAGTTTCTCATTTCCCATGCAAAACACAGTCTTATTTAAGCAGTTTTGTCAGGCTATGAAAACAGCAGCAACCCACCAAAACAGGTCTTTTGTCTCAGTAGGGCCTCTAAATGAGTGTTACATAAACAAGCACCTTTTGTTATATTACAGGAAACAGAACTAACAGTTACGCTAGATGATGGGGGTAGTGGGGGAGGGACATGACTGGGAGCTCTTGGAGGAGAGCTGCAGAACTCAGGCACTAAGAAGTCACAGGAAGTGAAGACTCATGCATTTGACCAAAGCCACCACTGCTTGTTGGCTTTGGGCTCTCTCAACCTGGGCTCACTTTACTTCTAAACGAACAGCCATCCCTCACCATTGCACGCAAGCGGGAGAATCCCACTTAGTTGTAGGATTAGGTGAACAGAGTCTTACGGAGCTGGTGGAGTCTCACCACGCAAGGAAGGTGGTAGATTCCACTGGACCAGTTCTAGGGGAGTAAGTCTCCTGAATGGTGCAGAGAAAACAGAGGTAAGGCAGGAAATAGATGTACTGTCTGCACTCAGAACAACCTGCTGTGATACTGTTCTCCACTCATTTGCAGTAGGATGGTGGTTAGGACACACCAGACTGTTGGCATAGATTTGTCTGATATGAAAAGCATGTTAAACATTTGGATCACTCTTCTCTTTTAAACCAGGACTTTAAATACATTAGTAAAACACTGGTAACAGATCTCTTCCTGTTAGTAAAGGTTTAGATTTCAGAATACACACTTGTTAACGGTGACTTAATTTGGCAATATCTGCTTATGTGTGTTTCCCTCATTCACAAAAACAGAGTGGAAGGGTAGGAGCAAATCTTTAAGTACAGTAGGATAAAACCGTAGATATTCGTAGAAACCTGCAGAAGGATTTACTTACTCTTTTCAAAAAGCATCGGGCAAGAAGTTCAGGGTTTTCGATGCAATTTTCTATCTCCTTAAGGAAAATCCTGAGAGAAAGGAAAGCAAACGGTAATGTAGCATCCCCCTTATGCTGCTGTGTAAATCCAGCTTAACGACTATGTTCTTGTAGTAAGAACTTCAATGGGGAAGGTAACCATTCTGACACACAAATATATGTATTTTAGAAAAATGGGATGTGGTTCACAGCTGTTTGCCTGAATCATCAATATTATCACATTTTCATCTGCTCACAAGCATCTGATACATCTGGTTCCTCTGGCTGCTGAGATTTGTTTCCAATATGTAGCCCAAACACCTGCTTGATGATAATTTTTCAGAACGGCTAGAAAAGACAGAAAATCTGTCAGATGCAGTTGCTTAATCAACAATGAAAATACACGATGTAATCCAAAGGCTTCTGCAGTGACAGTCAATGCACTAAGCCTTTAGGAAAAGAAAGACCAGGCTTGCAAAGGGAGGGGAATGTCATTATTCAATTGGAAGACACATTCTTTCAAAATAGTATGTAAACTGGAAAAAAAATTGAAAAATCTACTATGCATCAGCTACTCTGGCATAATAAACTTGCAAAAGAGGGATCTTTGAATTTATTTTGTTCAACTGTTACATCTTATCGGCAATTATTATCCAAAAGCATTCTTAAATTCTCACTTTGGCTACAGCCAGTCTTACTCAAAACTAGGAAAAGCAGCAAATGTACAGAAGTAGCCCTAAGCTTGGTTTTGAAAAAGGATCAAAAAGAGGTTAATCTTGTTCATAACTGGTATTCTGTAGTTATGGGCTACAGTGCAGACAAGGCTTTTGGAAAGGTTTATAATCACGTGAAGGACAAAATTCCTTAAGAAAAGTGCTACCAAATATCTCATCTTCTGATGTGATAACAGAACTATAGGACAAATACGCTGAAGAAAAATTCCTCACAGAGGAAGTTTTGCCAGAGAAACATCAGGATTTAATCCTGTGACATCTACCAGTGTACCAAGTGAGGTGGGAAAATACTCTCCACGAGGGATATTCAAAATGGAAATCACCAGGAAATACACAAAAGGGTATAATCTTTCACAAGAAAAGATGAAATAGATGATCTCAGAGGTGCTCTCCACACGTGGGTTTTATAGGACACACACATAAAGAAAGCAAGGATTACTTCCCCTGCCTATATTAGAGTACAACAAAGCACCCCACATAAAGGGACTAGAAATGACAGTAGCACCCAAGGGCACAGGACACCCGCCAGGTCCCACATGCCTGTTGTGGAATTCGTAGATTTCTGAGAGGTTCCCAAAAAGAATTTCCTTCTTGTTCTGGAGTGCAGATGGAATCAGATGTACTAAACTGGGATTGTCCATTTCTGAAGCATAGCCCTGCAGAGAAGAGCAGAAAATAAAACCAGCCTGTTTTTACTAGGGAAGTACTGCGTTTAAGCCACGGAAAAGCCCCAAAGCCTATGTGCTTTTTGTTCTCAGAAGAACATACAAAGGCTTCTCTTACATCTGCTTCTTTGTTGCTCCTGAATTTCTGATGCTTCTCATTTTCTCCAGAGCTTTTACCCCGATAGCTGTGCACATACTTTTTTTAACCACAAATGGACAGCTTACTGGATCAACAAAAAAGATGAAATTATGTGCCCAGTATTCAACAGCGATTTTGGTCGGGCAGGGATGGAAACTGCCAAGTCTGACAGATATGTAAAGATATGTATCTTTCTGCTACACTGTTTCACTGCAAAACATTTTAGGATTTTTTTTGTTGTTGAACTGTGGTATTTGGCTTGATTATTTGGTTGTTTCTTGTAAAAACTGGATCGTGTTTCTTCAATAAGAACCTGGAGACAAGAACAGTCCGAGTGCAGATTTTAAACTAAAGAGTAATCTATCAATTATCAGAGCTGTCAGCTCCCACAGATCAAATCCAGTAAAGAAGCAACCACACAGCTGTAAAAAGAAACTACTCAGTCCTTCAAGTCCCACCCAAACACAAGCATGACTGAGCCCTACTCAGCCTCCCACAGACTGGAGACCTCAGACTCCACACATACAAAGTATGCTGGTAACCTATGAGTTTCAAAAGCCCAAGGGTTTTATATTTGTAGTGTGAGTTGCTCTTTTCTGTGTTCAGACACTACATGAGACAATAAACAAGAGGGGAGAGCGCCTTCTTTCTCAAACATATTCTAACCTTACATTCGCACAAAGTTAATGTCTGGCCCCATGGAAATCTTTCTGGAGCCTATCGATGATATTTTGAAAAGGCACATTATTAACTATTCTTCTGTTTGTATCTGAGAACCATGCAGCTTTTATTATTCTGTGGGTCAGAAAAAGTGCCTCTTCCTTTAAGCCCTGAGGAAAGATGTTCAAAACATCCTTCTCATTTTCCATCTCCAAGGCTGAGCTATCTTACTAACAGAGCATGTGTACTCTAAACAGAGGTGGGAGATGGGAGTGCTCGGCCCATGAAGGATGTGCACCTGCAATGATGACAAAGGTTAAGCACCAGATGCCATTGCAGGAGAGTTTCTTACCTCTATTATACTTTGAAGTTCTTCTACATAAACCCGTTCTGTTTCTATCAGTTCATTGATTATGTGGCTAAAAAAAAAAGAAGAAAGGTGGAAAGTTACAGTGTTTATCAACAGTCCAACAAAGCACACACGAAACAAAAAACTGTTTTCCTTGTATATTCCTGTTGACACCTCTGACTACACACACAAAAAAAAAGAATCCTCTCCAAAGGTCATTTCTCCGTACTTCCATACTTCAACATTGTGCCTTGTTGATAGGCTTAGAAGTCCTAAACATCCCTTGGACTGTTATTTTTTCAGCTCATTTTAAACGTCACCTTGATCGCTTCTGTTATTCTTATATGTACAAATCTGAATAAAAAGATTAAAAATGCCCTAGAAGGCAAACAAAAAAGGTTTCCTCTTCTAATAATAACTAACAATACTCAATAAAATGGGGGTTGTATTTCCCAAGGCTATGTTACATTTCTGTTTTGCTTTCTTCTATAAAATAAACACAATTGATGATTAGGCTTCCTTTCTTTAATACGTTGTGAAAACAGGCAACAGGATGATGTCAGAAGTCTGAAAACATGAAAGCAAATTAGAGTAAACTATTTATACTACATTCTGGGCTTTTCATTTCTAATATTAGTTCAGAGCTTCTAGGTAATTTGGAGACATATCTTGAAGAGGTCTGATTTATTTCACAGGAGTATGGATATAACCACTTCACTTTTGGAAAATAACTAATTAGATTTTAAAATAAAATTGCATTAAAACCCTCAACTTCTTTTATGTAACAATTTTCCCACGTTGTCAAGAAAAAGTTCTCTTCAATACTATTATGAACAAAGCTTTCAAGCTAACTCTTTCAGAGGTTTGAGGAGTTTGTCGAAGTAGATAAAGGACTAATGCCTAGTATTCCTTTCCTGGTCCATGCTTCACAAGAATCTGTAACCACACAGCTCCATCAAGAACACATCACCAGTAGGACACCAGGGACTAATGTCCAGAGGAACTAGAGTATGGCCAGCCATAAACAGCACACAACTTGAGGCTAATAAAGCATAGGCAACTATTGTATTAATACCAGTGCATGCATTTGTCCAGTATCTCCCTGCACCTACATTAAAGTAAGGATGAAATCATTGATGGCTAGAAAGAAAAAAGAAATCTTATGCTTGGAAACATCTCTACCTCGAGAGCTACCTGCCATTTGACACATACAATCAGTACCATTAATCCCACATTTTCCCCTGGAAATGTATTGCCCAGCATGCCACTGGTCAGCCAAAGACACCATGGTGTGTCTGGAGATTAACCTCCGGAGTAAATGCTACAGGAACCGTGGGTTTTGGCAAACTGGAGGAGATAGAAACCTGCTCCTCCCCTCTCTAGTTCCAGAAGCATGAAACACCTCAGTGCTGCTTTCTAGAGGAAAATATAAAGACAGGAAAGTGTCTTTGATCACTCCTGCCAGGAATTTTGCTCTGACTGTGTCTGGTTACCTCATTTTACATATCTCACAACAGTCACCATCAGCCAGACCCCATTAGCCCTTTATATCATGAGTGAGATTTATACTGTTGCATCCACTGTAAGGGGATTTTGTTATCCTCCACATTTTTAGGATATCCTTTTTGAGACTAATAAAATCAATCCTACTCCTGATAAAGCCTCCTTTAAATGGTATGGTCAAGCATTTGAAAGTAAAATACTCGCATTTCAGGCAGCTTGAAATGCAAAAGCACTGAATGAAACCTTATTATATTACTGAAATAGATTCATTCATTTGCTTCAGATTTACCCAGTTTTTTTCACTGTAATATGGTTTTTCAGGCTCAGTGGGGACCACTTACTCTGTTCTCATAGGCTATTGCTGCTTTATGGACCACTGCTTGAGAAAGTTTATAAATATTGAGAAAACTAAATCTTACCTTCAACTGACCCATAATGTTTCACATTTTGTTATAAAATAACTAGGATTTCACAGGTATCTTATCTTAATGCCTTAAGTAAAATCAAAATTGCAGGCAGGTCAGGGCTGTACCCTGCACACTCCAGGAGTCCTGACTCCAATTAGTTAACCTCAACATTGATCCTAAGTTGAGATATTCACGCACAGGAAAGCCGCGTCTCGCAATAGGGAAAAAAATGATATCACCCTTCACAACTAAGCAATACTCCTGAACAACCACAGGCGCAAAGGGATTCTGCAGCACTATGCATGCTCTTGCAAAGCCAAGCCATGTTGCACTCAACTCATAAGAGCTCTGTCCATGTTTGCTCCTCATATGCTCAGAGTACTAGATTACTCATCATGAGACTGGTGTATACGCCACGTTAATGCACCTTCATGAGATCATCTGACTGTGCTTTCACAGCTGACTGAAACAAAACAGAATACCTCTCATGCTTCTGCAAAGAGCTGTTGGGTGCAAATTCTGTTCCCAAGGCTGCCATTGCTTGAAAGCGTTGCACGACATAATCCACCCATCTATCTGTGCGCATCCCACAGCCTCCAGATGTTATTTTACGTGATTAAAACACTATTCTTTTGAATGTGTTATTCTGTATTTCTTTCTCTGACACGGTCGATGCTACAGCAGCCACCAGGAACAGTCAGCACAAATCCATAAGAACCTTCCTTTGCTCCAGTGCTCCTGGAGGAACTTACCTAAATTGCTCTTCAAATGACAACCACAGCAGCAAGATCTCAAACATTAAAGGTTGTTGCACATGAATCACTCTCTTGTCAAACTGTTAACAATATATAAAGCTGAGCACTTGGTCAAGGGCCCTCCACAGACCTTAGAATTGCCCTGACAAACATGCAATTTAAGAACAGTAAGTGAAAGAGCTACATAAGTGTGTCTTGCTGCTGCAGGGGAAAGCACTGAGAGGCCACTAAAGGAGATATTTCTACGCTCACTGTGCGAGCATAATAGGTGGATAAATGATGAAGTAGAGAGTTCACTATATGGCACAAGAGGTTTAATGGCATTTGATATAGGCTAACAGCCTGAGAAACTGTAAGTGACAATCTGATTTACATCAAGCCACAAGAGGTGAAATGTTCATCTCTTCCCAAATGTCACGGGGCAGTGAGGGTAACTCAGCATTTACCTGCTATGAGACAGGACCATTGTCACAGATAGTTCTTCCAACTCCCTTTTTCTGCTTGTATGGTCTCAACAAGCATAACTAGGTTAGAAGTCATTTCTGGTGACCAGCTACGTTGTAAGTCCTCTTTACAATTTCCAACATTTAAACAAAGCTAATATTGCAAATGCAAACATAGTTTATAAAAGGAAAGGACATTGGACTGTAGGTAAGAAATTAAGACAAATTCAGCTAATCCATTGTCTTTCTGAGTGCTAAAAAGAAAGTACAGACACCAGGGTTCACCCCAATGTTTCTGTCAGTCATAACAGAAACTAAACAAAAGATGAAACAGTGAAGGAATGCAGAATATAAGCTAAGCAATGGCATATGAGCAATAGGGACATTTACTGTATTTAGAGGTTTAAATTTCACTCACTGTTCTTCCAGGCTCTCTTTTCTGGGTCCATGTCCAAATGACATAGCAAAGCTTCACACAGATTTCTGCCAGCTTCTGAGGGCTTTTCTCCAGCCTCCAGTGCTGCCACACACACTGCTCACCTAGTCCAAATCAGCAGACTGCTCCCTCGAAGGTAGCAACCACACTGATGTATTTGCCATCCCACTTGCTCCTGTATTTGCTTTCCCCTTCACAGAGAAACACAAAACCAGGAGATGAAGCCCAAATGGACCACTTGACATCTTGCCCTCGGTGCTAAGGGACTATTCATAGTTTGGCCAGGGAGCATGAGAACTTGCATCCTAGAAACAAGCTCATTGCTGTTGGGTGTGTCAGAGAGGTTTTGAAGGCAATTTCAGAAGAGAAGCAGGTTGTAGCCTTGGCTTTGGACTCAGTGCTGCACTTACAGGAAAGATCCAAACACAGCCCTTGGTGACTGGAAAGTCAGGGAAGAAAACAGGTGCAACTGGGATTTGTGTGGTAAAGGGGTGGGCAGGGGGAGGGGGGCAGTGGTGGGCAGTGTGTAGGGGGAGAGTGTCAGTATTCCACACTCCATTGTTCATTAATATCAGAGACATTTTACAAGAATGAGGTTTGAATTGCAGCAGTCCAAGGACAACAAAACTCTGAGTTGACTGAAGTTTAAGGGCAGCTCTCAATAACATTTCCTCACCAGGGTTATTCCCAAGTAAGCAAGCCATCTCAGCACGGATGGTGAAGGATTAGGTATCTGACCTGAAAGTCTAAGGACTTTCCAATGAGTCTGAGAAATCCCCAAGATCTTGTAGATCTAGTAAACCTTCATTCCACCTGAATATACTTGTTCCTTCCCCAAAGAAACTAAAGACACTCACCAAACTAGAAGAGTTCCAAAGATGGAATGTCCAGGTCCCTATAATACCTGACCCACTAGCCTTTCTGGTGTGGAAACAGCAATGCGAAACACTGCCCAGGAGAGCAAGGCCAGCTTTCCTTCCATAGAGGGAGTGTACTATGTGTCCTAGAAGAGTGGGCTCAGCCACCAGTAACCTACAAAGAGCTCTCTATGGCAGGGCCTTTACCGCTACCTCAACTTGGCAGAATTAGGATGTGGCTATACCGGGGAGAGATCACACACAGGCCTGCTGATGAGTTGTCATCAGATGTTTCTCCATCAAAGGAAAGTTCTTGTTATGGGAGACGGTTAAAATGCATGAACCAGCTCACATTTCCTTGAGTTATGGATCTGGGTTTCTAATGAAACATCATGGCTTTGATTACACTAAGACCACATTTCCCACAGATGTTGATTTCACATCAGTTTGCTTTGAGTAGGTTATTCTTGCTTTGGCAGCCGTGACATCCTGTGACTCCAGAGCATTCCTAAGATCTCACACATTGAGCCAGTTTCTACCACTCCTAGCTTTGAGAAACACTGCAGTACTAGCCAAGAAGGATGATAAGAAAGGAAAAAGCAATAGAAAAACTATTTCTACTTTGTCACTAGTGCTCTCTCTGACTTCTGGCAAGTTAGTCACACCATGCTGTAGGGAAGGAAAAAAAATATGATTGCATAAAGGATTTTCTCCAACAGGTGTGAGAATGTAGTAGCTGCAAAGGACAGCAAAGCATTGGGAACATACTTGCTTTTAGCTAAGGTCCTAAGTGAAACCTTCAAGCTGAGGTAAATGTCAGCATTAATTAGCACCCTTCACTTGTAGTGGTGCATTTCTCTGTCACTGCCTGTGCTGAGATTTAGACCAAATGTAGCTATTTAGACTGCTTTGGACTGTGCAAATAGCAACAAGCAATGCTATTAACCAAGTATTAACTAATCCTGCACTCCATTGCCTTGTTGCAGCAAAACTTTGTTAATAGGTATTTATGAGCTGCCTTCTGGTAACTGAAAGTACACTACTAGGAAGGTCCTCACCACAGTGACCACAAAGATGACATGTACCAGCCCGTTATGTTATTAACTCTTCCCCCTTCCTCAGTAACAGAAGAAAAAGGAAACATAATGGAATGGGCAACCAAGCTCCCCAAGGTGTGTCAGGTCAGGCAATGCTCCAGGCTTGGGGAAGAGTGGCTGGAAAGTTGCTTGGCAGAAAACAACCTGGGGGTGTTGGTCAACATACAGTTGAACATGAACCATCCGTGTGCCCAGGTGGCCAAGGGCAGCAGCATCCTGGCTTGTATCAGAAATAGCGTGGCCAGCAGGACCAGGGAAGTGATTGTACCTGTACTCAGTACTCGTGAGGGCACACCGTGAATATTGTGTTCAGTTTGGGGCCTCTCACTACAAGGAGGACGTTGAGGTGCTGAAGCGTGTCCAAAGAAGGTCACCAAAGCTGATGAAAGGTCTAGAGCAGAAGTCTTAGGAGGAGCAGCTGAGGGACTTTGGGTTGTGTAGCCTGGAGAAAAGGAGGCTCAAGGAGGCCTTCTTGCTCTCTACAACTCCCTGAAAGGAGGTTGGAGTAGGTCCCTTCTCCTGAGTAACAAGCAATAGGACTAGAAGAAATAGCCTCAAGTTGCACCAGGGGAGGTTTAACTTGGACATTAGGAAAAAATCTTTTCACTGAAAGGATTGTAAATCCCAGGAACAGTTTGCTCATCCCTAGAGGTATTTAAAAGACTTAGGGACACAATTTAGTTGTAGATTTGGCAGTGCTGGCTTAATGGTTGGACTCCATGAGCTTAAAGGTCTCTTTCCAACCTAAACAATTCTATTACTCTGTTCTGTGATTATGCAGGTCTGTATCACAATAATTCTGGTAGGAGTAGTGTCGGATGGTTTCTCTGCTGTGATATGTGCTACCTTAAAAAAAACCATCAAATACAGTGAAACACTAAGCAGAAATAATATCTAGAGACTACCACAACCTATTTATCTCCTCTGGCTAAATCTCAATGGCTTTTTTCTCAGATGGCAACATGAAACTAATTCAGGATTTTTGTTTCCATAGCTGTTCTTCTCTAACAATCTCATGGGCTTACTTCCATTCACAGATTATCTTTCTATGCCAGGATTTGCTATCACAGGTGCCTGTCCTGATGAGGAACTTTTCCCAGAAGAGGAATTGAAGCCATCAAATAGAATTAAACCAATGAGATTTGCTGAAAAAAACCCACAACAAACAACAAATCAAGCCCATCAAACCACCCATAAATCTAACTGGTGCTCCAAAACGATTATGCTGCAGAAAGCCTGTCCACATGACTGATGTGGAGCCAGCAAAAGTTGTACTCATGCATGGACACTCCATATCCGTCTTGTAAAAGACACACAATGTCTGGGATATGAAAAGTCAATATTTTCAACAGCTGAAGCAGTAGAATACCAGTCTGCAAAAGCAAAATACTCAGTGGAACTTATAAAAGTGATGCTTATTTTTATTTATTTAATAAATCTCATTTAGATAGAGCCGCATTTAAATTGAAAATACTAGCTCTTTTAATACCCAAAGTTTCAAAACCAAGAGAAAGGACTGAACGGAACTGTGCACAGTGCAACAGATACATATGCTCAGAATAAATATCAACATCGGACAGAGTGGAACATAAGAAAAGTGAGAGTAAAAAGTTTCCTGCCTTGCAAAAATGAGCACAGTGGTAAAGATCTTCTTGGCCCAGCACTCTGGCTACTCTTAAGTGTTGTCAATTTTCTATTTCTGAACATATATAAAATATAACAAAACTATACTTTTTTTTGCAAGGGTATCTCCTTTGAAGGTAGTAAATGGTGAAAATCTGTCGCAATGGAAATAGAATAATCAATAAATAGCAGAACCAGCTTTGAATTGAAAATTGCTACAAGAAATTCTAAGACTGGTCTAATCTTAAAATTGCAAAGTGATCACTGTGCTATGGAATCAAAAGAAATTACAGCATGTCAGCTGCTGCATAGAAGAAGCTTCCATTCCACCTACATAATTGTTTTTAAGAGGAATATTTTTTCATTTCTCACAGTGCTAAAAGTGCCTTTTCCAGTTGAAAAGTATTCTTAGCTGAGATTGTGCAAGAGCTCAAGTGAAATTTCAGTAATGAGTCAGTGGCCGTACTTTGCTTCCTAAAGTGGAATAAAAGATTATTCTGGACGTAAGAACATTTGTTTGAATAGAACTTTATATTTGTTAGTTGATACAGAAAACCTTTCGGACTTCTCTGACACAATCGTTCTTTTTTTTTCCAAATGAAAGTGAGCAATGTCTTGATAGAACAATGATTGTTCCTTAAGTACATTTCACGGTTACAAATGAACCCAAACTAACCCTGAGAAGCATAAGGAATTTAGGTAGCATGCTCCATCTCATCAGAAAATTAGTGCCCTTTAGTGAAGATACTGTAATTGCTTGTCTAGGTGATCCTATTCTGTTGCAAAGTCAAATGGATTTGCTGAAGTTAATACAGAAGTTCTTCTGAGCAGAAGGACTGTATCTTTATTAAAAATACATTTCACCACTGAATTCACCGTTTATAATGTTTTGCTGCTTCTGAAAATGATCTGATCTCTTCACATATAAGGAATTGTCCCACATTCATTGTTCTCAAAACAAATGACCTTGGGGAAATATTTTTATATATCTTAATTAGTTGACCTACATTATATGAACCAGAACATAGTTGTTAATGGAGAGGCAAATTAATTATATCACCTACAGAGAGGAATAATACAAGTAGAGGACTAAAAGTCAAGCAAGAGCTGTACCTCATCTCAGCTGTGCATCTACACCGAAATGGTGTGGCTCTGTACACAAATTTGAGCGAGCTTTACACAATGTGGATGCTGCAGACTGGTCCTTACTGTAGGCCAAAATAACATGCCAAGTAACTGTGTAAACTTTTGTCAACTACCCATGTTTCTGAGCTATCCATTAGGCCCACCTTGTGACTTCTGCCTTTCAACCTTGCAGCTGCACCATTTCGACTTGATGATAAAGATATATTTAGCTCTGTGATATCTCAGCATTGAGTAATCAATTAGCTAAAAGCAGGTGAATCATTTATAGATCAAATTCACTACTAATGTTACTGCTAAGTGGTATTAGTATTGGGCCATATTTTAGCAGATTTGTATTTATATTGAGTTGCTAGTAGATTGTTCTCTGTAGAAGCTACTACGCACACATGCTTGTGAAATATCTGCATTATTACTTGAGATTATGAGTATTTACATATAGGCCACAGAATTAATGTAATGACTCAAATTTCACTACTCTTTCTTAGAAATATTATCCAGTCAAAAACAAACCTGATTTCTTAGGGCCAGGAAGATCTAGTACAGCTGGATCTTTCATTTACTACAGCAAAATATATTGCATAAAGGACTTAAAGTGAGGACAGGAGAGAAATAACTCTTTGCTACACTTACCTAAGAATGGATTTGATCTGCTAAACTGAGCCATTACAGGTACTTGAGTTTACTAGCCAACAATGGAAGCTCACTGCTTTTTAAAGTATAAAAATATAAATACATACACATATGAATAAACACTTGATTAAGGTTATTAATATACTCATGTTGAGATTTACCCTCTTACTTGTTTCTAGCTAGTAAGGACTAGAACATACAGTCACAGATTACAATCAAAAGATCAGCCCTCTTAAATAAAGCACTCTAGATTCAGCATGTCCTATTATTACAGGAAATTCACAGGGTCCCTGTGTCCTAAACACTATTTCCTTCCTGGATGTTTTTTTTCTTAAAAGCTGGAAATAGAGCAGGTAAAAGATCCCTAGATATACAACAGTTTCTGACTTCTGCAAAAGCTATTTAACAGCTTTTTATTATGCTCAACCTGGCTTTTAAGACAGAAACTACTTTCAGTTTACATGCAGTATATTTTTTTCCATTCCTTTGTAGACAATATAACGATATCCAAATGCCAGTTGACCTCATTGAATAAGAAATCTGATAAAGGCTGACAGTGCTGCGGATTTTCCCACATAGAGTGGTAAGGCACGATATTTGAAAAAGGGCTTTTCTTATAAAAGCAAAAGTTACACCGGTAAAACCCCAAAACTTTCAAACAAGTAAGACCAAAAAAAAATACAACCCAAAAGTAGGTTAAAGGAAACTTAATGGGAACTATTTATACTGAGAATTCATGTTGATGACTAGAGCCAAGGCTCTAAGTTAACCTAAAACATGGCCACAGCCTCTCTCCAAAATTGTCTGTAATCTCAGGTGGGTGTCCTTGCTGAGCTCGTGTGAAAGAGAAGGATTTAGGCACACGTGACTCTGCTCCATACAGATTCCTGTGCCACCCCAAACTCCTACTCCAGAGCACCTCTGTTAAGTAGTGCCACTAACATATCTCATGCCCGTGGTACCCACTCATCCTCACCCTGTCCCTACAAGGACCTTCTGTACCATGCAGAGCCATTTTGGGTTGGGATAGAGAAGTTGAACACAAAACTATTGTTCACTTCATGCAGCTAGCAACTCAAATACTATCCTGAAGGGTTCACTGCTAGAGGAAGACAAGAGCTCCAATGCTTTTGATTTTCATAGCAGATCTGCTCTTTGCAGCTTTATTCTGCAAGATTTTTGAAGGCTGTTTGGATAGAAGGAGAAATTAGCTCTATGATTAAAATTAATAGTAATTGATGTTACCAACAGCCCTGAGCTCATGGGAGAGGGGGCAGACCAGAGAAGTGCATGTTGCACTTCGGGTGAAGAGGAGGGATTTAAGGAAGATTTCCAGTTCCTGTGTGGGTTTGTGGTTCAGTCTGAGATGCAACCGTAAGGAAACCTGATCCTGCAAAATCCGCTCTTCCCTGGAGTAGGACACAGCATGCTTCCAGACTTAAAAGCTACAGTCCTCCTGCCCAAGCTTTGGTAGATCTCTTGGACATAACCTGCTTTTAAATATCCTCAAGAATCAGTACTCCATGAAGTTTAGGGGAAATAAATCAGGTGTTAAGATACATGACAATAGGAATAGAACAGGAAAAGAAAAACCCTGACAAGCTAAAATGGAATTGCTGGGAGCAGCTGGAACACATTTTGCTTTAGTTAATCTCTTCCCAGCACATTTACATTAGTAAGTTGCAAATTGCCCTGTGGCTGAGGAGCAAGTACATCCCTTTGTGTGTCCTGCTTTCTCTGCAGCAGTAATCTGGGATAGGCAGACAGGCAAGGATCATACCATTTGCAGCTACCACACTTCACCTAGCAGAGACTGGGAATCACAGCTTTTAGCAACATCCATATCCATTTACTAGGCTACACTTAGAACAACCCTCTCTAGCACACCTCTGGAGCACCACTTGCAGAATTTAATGATAAACTTAAGAGAAAGAGATGCTGCCTGTTAGAAGATATTCCAGATTTGGAAACTGCTTTAAAGAATTGTAGAATAGGTTCCATCCAGAGACTGTGTTCAAAGGGCCATTTTACAGAAGAGTCTCACAACTGCAGAGTGTGAGATATTAGGAGGATATTACCTTGTATTACCCTTGTTTCTTAATTTCTTTTCTCTAAGGAGCTGCTAATGGCCAACATCCAAGGTAATACAAAGGGACAGATAGATTTCAGGGCTCATCCAGGACTCCACTACTTTTTTTTTTTTCTCTGGAAGAGTAGGAAGCTCAGTTTATCAGTCTCAGTCACCATTACAAGCCTTTGTCTACATGAGAAATGTCTAGTTTGCCACTTCAATATTTTCTCTGGTTAGCCCATATCCAGAGCTAAACTAGAACAACTGTTCTATCACCCATTGACTCCTCCCCAGCCAGGAAAGGTGAAGTGGTAAAAGGAGGAGATGTGTGGGTTGAAATGAAAACTGATTTAATAAAGCAGCAAAACTAATAATAATGCAAACATCCATTTAAAATATGTAAAGTTATACTCAGCCCAGGGAACGTACAGCAGTCACAACAAACAGGAAGGCAGTCCTTGGGAGCAGAGTGACAAGCAAGACCTTCCAGGGATGGAGAAAATGAGGAAGAAACACCACCCTCAGCAAACTTCCCTCTTTATAATAAGCAGGACATTCCTGGTATGGGATACACCTGTAGCCAACTAGGATCAGCTGCCCTGGTTTTTGCCCCTCCCATGTTAAGCTCCTGGCTGACTCCAGACTGCTGATGGCCTGTGTACCACAGGATTCTATCCCAGTGAAACCATGACAGTGTTTGTAGTTAGAACTGGAGTGAGGTGCAGTTACAATGGTGACTGGAAGAGATAAGAGCACTCCATGCCAGGCAGAACTATTATAGAGGTTGGAGCCCTTGGTGTCCTCTACCCACATGTTAAGTCTATTACTAGTTGGGGACCTGGCACAGACAAACAGAACCTATGTGTTTTTACCAAGAATAACACACTCACTGCCACGTTATTTAGCTCTAATTCAGGTCAGATGCCAGAAAGCCAAGATGATACATATTAGTTTGTCCAACATAGCTATTGACCAGGGAATGGCATTCAGAAACAGGTTTGCTGTAACTAGAAATGCAAAGAAAGCATCAGTGGCTTCAAACTAGAGGCTGCAGAGAAAGATCAGCAACAGGGTATTGAATAATCTGGATACGCATAGGAACTTTGAAAAGTCTGCAGAGTGATACTGTATAGAACAGAATTCCTGTTTAGAGCTATACGAGGAAAGAATGTTCCTGCTGGATGAAAAAAATGTAAGTGAATTCTCAGAAGTAAATACAGCATTCTAAACACAGATATGGCACAAATCTTCCAAACCTGGTTATTAAATTCCCAGTTAATGAGCAGCTTGTTGAACACAGGAAGGAAAGTCAGCAGTGATTTAGTGAACAGTGTGATTGATAAATCATTGCTCCATTGCACCACTAGCTACGCAGCACTGAGTGATCTCCCATCTGCTATGTCCTGTCTGCCGCTGTCCTGCAAACCATGCAATTATTCAGATCAGCCCAGTGTGGGTGCACGTCACGGACATCCTGATTAGGCAACAGGACATGCTCTTTGTGCTGCTGTAAATGACAAGTGCTCAGCACTCCTTCATGAGGTAACTGACATACAGGAGCTGCGTGTTTTGAACTTCAGATCAGTTTAAAACGAGATTCATTGAAACTGGTGTGAACCTGTATGGGAAAGACCGGTATGCTTTGGCACCTCTCTCTGGAGAATTTTACACCCTGAGAGATGTGATTGCTCAGAGTTGGTTTCAGTGGTTTCTTAGCCTGGAGACTGACAGTCCGGCCCTTTAAAGTGGCACCATCTGAACTGAGGTCATACAAAATTGCACCAGTGCCTCTCCTCTTTCCCCATCCCAAAACTTCCCATGTAGGCGGTGATAAAAGGGCTGAGTAACATCTTCTGCTGCTTGGCTTGTGCCTGTGTTACCTGGGATTTCTCAGTGTCCTTCACACAAATACAGAAAGGCCAAGGACTGTCAACCCCCTGTGTCAGAGCAAAGTGAGTTTTTCCTGGAGAAGTGATAGAGCTACAGTTAGGGGAGCAAGAAACACAGAAGCCTCCAGGCCCACATGTGCTGCTTCAAAGATGCATCCCGTCCTAGGCCAACGCAAAGCAGCCTTTATGTGCATATAAACCCTGAGATGGATGGGTGGGAGTGAACAGAACTTTGGTGAAGTCCTGGATAGGCACAGCAAGTAGCCATCCAATAGAGGATGCAGATTGCCCCCCATTGACTATGTGCTTGCCTAAGTTTCCAGTGATTTTTAACAGGAGCACACACATTCCTGTGACACAGGGCAAGACAGGAGATACCTCTGATCCTAATCTCCCCATGTGCCTAAGACAAACCAACTACCCAGTATATGCATGTCGCCAGCTGCATTCCAGGAGCCTGCCCAGAGCCAGCAGGCAGCAGAACAACCGCACAGAAAACAAGTTGAGGAATTTCTGGAATTTCTGAAGAGTGTTAAAATAACCTCAGCAGGTTACCTCAGCTTACCAATAGCAAGCAGGTATGAGAGATAATAGTAGAAGTGGCTGCTTATCCCTCTTTGATACTTCATTAAGTGCAAATTTTGTAAGAAAGCATGTGAATGCCACGAGTGTTTATTTCAACTTTTCTCTACCTCCCAGACTTTTTGGGACCAAGGACATAAGGACTTCAGGAAGCCTCCAGAACACTCAATAAACCATTGTATTGTAACAATAAGACATTTTTTTTCTCCTGTTCATAAACATTTTCACAGTTCCCAGAACTATTTGGATGTACAGTAGGAATATGTCTCCTCTTGCTATTCTACATACATTTCTATCAGCAGCATTCACTTCACTTCAAAGGTCTTCCCAACCCTTTAGGCGGTAATTAGGGTTGTAAGTGCTGGAGCCAATCTGCTCAACAGGGAAACTTCTCTGAAAACAAAGATTTTGTAAATCTTGAAATAGATGATGGTAAACAAGAAATGGCTAGTGGCTTGTTGAAATTTCTCCTGCTGAGAGAAAATACTTCTCTGTGCCTAACAGTAAAGTCAAGGACACAGTTTCTCCTTTAAAATGTAGGCTTCAAGTTCTTCCCCTCTACCAGCTGAAAGTTTTCATGATTTTGGACATTACACTGGAAGGATATGCTGTTGGGGTTCTACTGCAACACTTACAGAATCATAGAATCATAGAACTGTGAGGGTTGGAAGGGACCTTAAAGATCATCTAGTTCCAACCCCCCTGCCACGGGCAGGGACACCTTGCAATAGATCAGGTTGCCCAGAGCCTCACCCAGTCTGGCCTTAAAAACTTCCAGGGATGGGGCTTCCACCACCTCTCTGGGCAACCTCTTCCAGCGTCTCACCACCCTCATGGTCAAGAACTTCTTCCTAACCTCTAATCTAAATCGACTCTCCTCTACTTTGGATCCATTCCCCCTAGTCCTATCACTACCTGACATCCTAAAAAGTCCCTCCCCAGCTTTCTTGTAGGCCCCCTTCAGATACTGGAAGGCCACAATAAGGTCTCCTCAGTCTTCTCTTCTCCAGACTGAATAACCCCAGCTCTCTCAGCCTGTCTTCATAGCAGACGTGCTCTAGCCCTCTGATCATCCTTGTCGTCCTTCTCTGGACACGTTCCAGCACGTCCAGATCTTTCTTGTAATAGGGGCTCCAGAACTGGACATAGTACTCCAGGTAGGGACTCACGAGAGTGGAGTAGAGGGGGAGAATCCCCTCCCTCAACTGCTGGCCACGCTTCCCTTGATGCAGCCCAGGATACGGTTGGCTTTCTGGGCTGCAAGCGTGCACTGACAGCTCATGTTGAGCTTCTTGTCCACCAGCACCCTCAAGTCCTTCTCTTCAGAGCTGCTCTCAAGCCAGTCATTGCCCAGCCTATAGCGGTGTTTGAGATTGCTTTGACCCAGATGCAGGACCTTGCACTTGGTCTTGTTGAACATCATGAGGTTGGCACGGGCCCACCTCTCCAGCCTGTCAAGGTCCCGCTGGATGGCATCCCTGCCTTCCAGCATGTCAGCCACACCACACAGCTTGGTGTCATCAGCAAACTTGCTGAGGGTGCACTCAAAGCCACTGTCCATGTTGCTGACGAAGATGTTAAACAAGACCCAGTACTGATCCTTGAGGGACTCCACTTGTCACTNTTATATATTACGCTATATTATATTATTCATTATGATGGTGGTTGCATCTTGCATTTACACACTGTAGGGAAACCATTGCAATGGATCCTACTTATGTCATATAAACAAGGAAGCTCATTCATCCTTTTGCGGTTGTTCAGTCTGAAAAAGAAAAGGCTCCAGGGAGACCTTGTTATAGCCTTTCAAAATACAAAGCAAGCTTAGAAGAAAGACATTTACCAAGGATTGTAGGGACAGAATAAGGGGCAGCAGTTTTAAACTGAAAGAGGGNAACGGATCCAGTGACAGCCACTCTTTGGGTGTGGCCATCAAGCCAGTTCTTTATCCACTGAGCGGTCTATCCATCAAACCCATGTTTTACCAGCTTGGAGACCAGGATGTCATGCGGGACAGTGTTGAAGGCTTTGCTCTAGTCCAGGTACATGATGTCAGTTGCTTTTCCCTTGTCTGTTGAGGTTGTGACCTTTTCATAGAAGCCACCAGGTTTGTCAGGCACTATTTGTCTGATATGTTTCAACCACTCACCAAAATGACCATATTATATTATATTNACATAGGGAAGAAATTTTTATGATGAGGATCACGAGACACTGCAACAGGTTTCCCAGAGAAGTTGTGGATGCCCCATCACTGGAAGTGTTCAAGGTCAGGTTGGATCAGACTTTCAGCAACCTGATCTAACAAAAGATGTCCCTGCCCATGGTAGCAGGGGTTGGACTAGATCATATTTGGGTTCATTCAAGCCCAAGCTATTCTATGATTCTATTATCTCTGCCTCCTGTAGAACGACTACAACAATGACTACAACAAGCACTTGGACACCAAAGCTTTTAGCAGCACTCCCTGAGCTACTAGTATTTTTGATACCAGTCCACACCTAAATTTAGCAATTCCCAGACCTATAGTCAGTGCAGCTTTGCTATTGCTGATTTAGAATAGGGCTCTGGCACAATATTCTCATTCTGAAAATAGCTTCTAATTCTTCACCCAGGGCAGAAGCACTATCCTGTTCTACTCACACAATCTGATGATTCAGTGATATACTTAGTTATTCTCATGTTCAGGAAGATGCACAGACCGATTTCTGAAGCTTCCCAGTCCTTGTTAGAATAAGAACACTGAGGGTAGGTCTGACACAGACATTAAGATACACTGAATTTAAAGGTCTCTTAAATTTAAATCATATCCAAATCTACAGTTCGAATCTGTCATTTAAGGGTACAGACACCTTCAGGCATAGACCCACAAGCTGCACACTTCAGGATGTGAGTTTGCAAAGCAACGGCTTGCTGCTGGTGTGTGGAAGTGATGTCAAATGTTCCACAGATGTCCTCAGCATGTAAAGCAAACTTAATGTGCATGTTCAGAGGATAAACAATGAGTTTGGATTGCATACACATATGGAGGCTGTTTGGCATGAGTACAGAAGTGCTCCATGCACATGTGATAGCTAGGGCCCTCTCATATTCTTAAACTTGACACTCTGATTTAAGACACATAAATGATATTTGAGACTCCAAACCCTAAAGCTGGTCATTCATGGAGTTAATTCTATCTGAATATAAGCTCTAGGAGAGCTTATATAATAAATATATAATAAATGAGAATTTAATTCAGAAAGCAGAGATTGTGCTGCTTACATGACATGCTGCATCTGAGTACAAAATCACCGATAACTTGTAATGTTCCAGCTTATTACTCAGTAGTAATAGACATGAATGAAAATCAGATACAAGTAACACCACTATAACTCCTGCCACTGCACACCTATCACTTCAACATACTTTGCTCAGAAAATACAGGAACAGAGGTCATACGTTTGTGTTTTCAATGGAAAGCACTGACGTTGACTAACAAGGCCTCCCAGCCCTGGTAGCAAGATGGACTAGAAAAACGATAGTTAAAACTGATCCAAAGACAACCCAGCAAAACATATTCCGAATTTAAAGGAAATTCAGTTTCATATCTGACAGAAATCAGTATCAAGTCTTTGGATGCCACTTCTTGATCGGTTTATGCACTCCATAACTGTGAAGGAATAAATATGCACCTTTGCATGCTCCCAGTCACTCCATCCCGCCCAACTTGACAGTGACTGCACACCAGCATGGACACTCAGATAAACTGGGGAGCGAGATGAGTTGACCCAAATCAAAATTAACCTCACAAGAAGAAAATAATTCATACTAACTTCACAGCTGCTGCTGTGCGAGGGATACAAATGAACTACATGGAGTGGGCGTCCGGACAGAAAGAGGAAGAACGGGCAGTAGCCCTAAATGAGCTTATACTGATTGTGAAATCTGCATCAGAATAGAGCTGTGAATCAGATTTTCTTTCATACAATGATACCACAGGACATCTGACCAAATCAGTTCCCCATAATAACGTTTGAAAATAAATGGAAAAATATCACAGTAATGTACTTAACGCATATAAGATACTAAGGAGTGCAGTAGTAAGGACTCTGCGAACTTTGGTTGGTTTGCTACCATAACACCTCCACAGGCTGCCTACAGACATGTGTGTAAATGAACTATGAAGGGTGCCCTTCTTATGATTACCAAAAATGCCCAACTATTTCACACTTTCTGTATAAGCTCAAAGTCATGAGATTATGAAAGACCATCAGATTTCTCATACAAGAAGCATCTCATGGATACACAGGAAGATTTGAAAATGCAAACTAAAAGGCTCTCAGAATATGAATAACATGAGAGCTATGAAGGCCGCCTGAAAGTAAAGGCAATGAGAGTCCAAAATTATGATTTTTGAATGGAGGGTGCTGGTTTGGTTATCAAATAGAACTGTGCTTCTGCATTTAAAAATGGTCTTTCTATCGATTCAGCCACGGTCAACCCACCACACTGACCCTAGCAGGACTTTGGGTTAAAACAAAACAAAACAAAAAAAAAACAAAACCAAAACCAAAAAAATATTTAAAAAAAAACAACAAAAAAAAAAAAGAAAGAGAGAAAAGACAATAAGTCTATTTTTTTTTAACTGGAAAATAAAATGCCTGAAGTGATACAGATAGAAACTCTCCTAATGTAATTTCAGGTCAGAAGCAGGATGGAGTCTGCTTACTTCACTGAAAGAGGTGCCTCTTTTAAACTGGGGAAAATTCAGATCAACCAAGTCAGGAAATTAATGAGCACAAATGAAAGGTTGTTCATCCTTTGACCAGATGGCACTTTTCAGGAGAAAAGCGGTCACAATTGTAAGACCAACTTGGTCACACCAAACGAAGTCTATTTGTAGTGCTGATTAGAAGCAGGTACTTTTGTTAAATAATTTACATACCTCTGAATTTGCTTTCTATGGCCCTTGTTCTTAGAATCTTACAATTATCTTTGATTCATGTTTCCCCATACACCCCCCCCGCCCCTTGATTTTTAAAGGTATATCCTAATTTTGAAAATGCAACTCCTTGAAGCTGTATTTTCTGGAAACTGTGTTATCAAGACACAGATAACACAGAAATATTTTGGTCTTTGAAATACTGGACTTCGGAAGGCTCTCAGCTGAAACTTTGATGCTTGTATTTGGCAAGCTGGCCTCCTATACATTAAAAATATTAAGTTCTAATTGCATGTTTATGGTCATATTTGGTTGAAGCATAAATGAATCATGATTTGGGTTTGTGTTTTTTTTACAGTTAGTTGTGGAAGGAAGAAACCAGCTGCTATTTTTTTCTCTCTCTGGTTTACCAGTTTCAACTGAAAATGAAAACAGGGAAAACTGGTATCACCAGCCAACAAATCAGTGCTCTAGAGTTTTAAAAATATCTGTCACTGAGAATTTCTCATTCTGAAAGAGAACATTTTATCACTGATAAAATTCTCAAGTGGGATGATACCTAACAGAAAGAATGAAGAATAAACTTATGGAAAGAAAAATCAATTGTGAACTGGGGAAGGAATCAGCAATTATCATTTTGGTAAGAGAAATAAATGATGCTTTGTTTATAAGGTTATTTCTGCTGTTATTTAAACACTGCTTAGACAACATGCCAAATTTAGACAATGACCTACAACCTTTTCCTGCTAGGGTGAACTGCCAATTGTAAAGAGTTATATATTTTGTCTTACTTCAGAATCAAACAGGCAACGAGAAATCTGGGAGGGCTGCTATAAAGTATTTAGTCATATTAAGAAATGCAACCAGAGAAAAGAGAAATCAAGTGAAATACTTAGGCCTTGGAGTTTCCCCAAACAAAACCTGTATTACAAAGCAACACATCCTTCTGTGGAGTTGTTAACTGCTCAGGTTTTACCCTCACTCTGCTTTTCCTAGGTGCCCTTGACAACAGTATTCCTATCTCTCATTTTCTCTCTTTTGCATAAAAAGAAAACAATTCTTTACCTCACAAAGATATTGTCAGATTTATGGTTGTTGAGTGACAAACAGACACTGATTGTCATGATAGGCAATAGTTAAATTTCTATGAAGTGAATGATGAGGTCAGGAATGACTCAGGTCAATCACAGTCACGTGAAAGAATGGAAGATACACAATGGGCTTGTGTTTGCTATTTATGTTCGGTGAGAAGTCTCAGATTTCCAATAAACCATATAAGACACAGCATTACAGTGGCTTTTCAACTGAATTTCAAAGAGTTGGGGTTTTTTGTTTGTTTTGGTTTTTTTTAACCTAGCTTTTCTCTTTACAAAAGTTTTGCAAAAGCATGTTTAAAGGAGGCACGTTCATAGCGCTTACTTTGGTTTGGTTTTTAAATACTTCCAGCCTACCAACCACGGAGACTGACTTTGTATTGATGTACTTCATTGAATCAGGCATTCTCCTCAAGATAATGCAAATTAGTTACTAAGTTTTCGTGGGGTAGGGAGAAGAGAAAAAAACCCAACACCTAAAACCCACTCTTCCTTCCTCCTCTGAAGTTTTCAACAAGAAAGTGAAATAAACGATTTCACTAGGACCAACAACCTACCTACCTAAGAATAAGATGTTACTTACTACCTCGGAGACTTAGAGCAGCATTTAACTAAACTTTTATCACGTCCCCTAAGATACTTTTAAGCTATAAGCAACTTTGAACTTCTAAGAAACATTACTTTTAGCACTTTGAGTGTCATTGCAAGGCACTTGTTTCCCCACACAGCATACTGCAGTCTCACTGTAACCACCTCCTCGGGAGAGAGGAATAAAAAAACCCAAACAACACAACCCCAACATTGCATCAATCTGGCACACTGGGAGTATGGATAATCCCAAAGGCACCCAGCGCCGCGGGCGGGGAGTGTGTTTATAAACAGCGGGACACCTGAGGAGAGCAGAGAAACCCAGGACAGAGCCCAAGAAGAAGGAGGAGGAGGAGGAGAATAAGAAGGAGGAGGAGGGAGGCGGAGCCGATTGGCTCCACGGGTGGCGGGATCCCATATGCTGCCAGCCAGCGAGGCGGCCCCGGGCGCAGGCTGGGCGGGCGGCGGTGCCGCGCCGGGCCAAGTCAAGCAACTCTCTTCCCCGACGAAAGAAGGACGGACGGACGGTCACGAAGGAAAAGGCAGCTCGCTGTCCACTCGTGTTGGTGAGATATGTGACTGTGCTGGTTATTGTCCCCTTTCCCCCCTCCTCTTTCTAAAGTGTGTTCTATTGCAAAGAGCTGCAAAAGGGTTGTTCGTTTCCCGTTTATGTGTAAAGTAATTAAAATTAGCGAAAATATTCTGGTTTTATTAATGCTTTTTTTTTTCTTCTTCTTCTGCTTTCCCTTCCCTCTTCACTGCCTGGCTTCATGGACTGTAAGAGATGGTCTGTTCAGGGGAGGGGGGTGTCTCAGTTCTCCGCGGTTTTAGAATTGCGGCTCCAGGCTTTAGGCAAACAAGTTTTCCAGCCGCTTTGTTTAAAAGGCTTCTGCTGCGGAGCGCATCCATTAACTCTGTAGGCGAATGCCTTCCTCCTGACTTCAGGAAAGGTTCTGTCCGGGTTTCGGATTTCGAATTTTTGTAATAAACTAAACCCAAATATCACCGCAGATTTGTTTTTGTGTAGCCTTCTAGTAGATTCCCCGCAGCTCTAATCATTGTCTGGCCGTGGATTATATTCTTTAAAAAGCAGAAAAAGACTCAGAGGGGTTTTTTTGTGGCCCTTTCAGAGTCTTTTCTCATCCCCTGAGCCGTGGAGAGAAAGAAAACTCGCATCCACTCGAGCATTGCGATGAAACAACCCATTCAAAGCAGTGCTGCTTCCTCCCGCCCCTTGTTCCGGCAGCCTCTCCTGGGTTCCTCTTTCTCCAAACTTTTTTTTTTTTTTTTCACTACAAGAAAAGTGTGGGTTGGCTTTTGCTTTTTGTTTTTTTTTTTCTTCTCCCGTAACTGTTCCCACCCAAGAAACTCGCATATCCAGCTTGGAGTTTCTCCGCTCAGCCCTGAGTTGCAACACAGGGACGCACCCCCAAAAGCTTTGGGGCAACCTTCCCGCCCTGGCCTCGTTAGCGCCCTAATTAGCGCCGGGAGTTCTCTCTTCGGTGGCAGCCGGCTCGGGGCTGCCGCTGGGCGGGAGCAGCCCTCTCCCGAACCAGTCTGGGAGGCTCCGGAGGAAAAATCGGCTAGAGAAAAGGCGTTAGGCTAAAGTGGGAGATAGTGAACGCTTTCAAAAATCACGTCTCCGCTAAGTAAAGCTGGGGAAAAAAAAAAAAAAAAGCTTTTTCTTTTGTCTGTGCTCTTGGCCGGTCCGCAGACGTTCAGCCTGTGCAGGCTGGAGGCGGGTGCTGAGTTGCAGGGAGGTGTGCGAGGGGAAGGGCCGGCCCGGCTCCCTCCTTTGTTCCCCCGAAGGGGCGCCAGCAGCCGAATGGCTGAAGGCTGCTCTCTTCTCTAGCTCCATCTCTACCCCTTTCCCCCCACCCCCTCCACGGGCTGCTCCAGGGGCTCCGCGGATGCCCTTGGGGATGATGGAGGAGGGGTGGTGGAAAAGCTAACGATCGATTCGCGCTCATTTCGAGATTCGGGTGGCTGCCGGGCGGCGGCTGCAACAATCGGGGGAAACACCGCGAAGGCGGTATGGGGACTAACAGTCCGCATCGGTGCGAGGTTCCTATCATCTTCAAGCCTCCTAGGTTTCAGAGGTTTTCGGGAGAGTTTGGGACGCTCCTGGCGGGAGGCGGGGGTGGAGTACGCGCGGCAGAGCCCCGGAGGCGGCGGGAGGACGGGCGGCGGGGCCCGGGGAAAGGGCTGCGTCGCATTGGCTCACCCGGGCTGTGGGGAGCACGGGGAGCACCTCAGCGTTTTAGGAAAAGGAGTTTTGCTCACTGCTTCTCAGCGAGATCTTGGAATATCTAGGGATAGGAGACTGGCTTTGCGCCAATGTAAGCAACTAAATGAAGTGCAAGGCAATGATACAAGCCTGTAATTCTCTTCTGGCTCTGCAAAGCAGGGGAGGCTCGGTACGTGCAGCTTGTGCTGCATCCTCCTCAGCTAGTGAGTGCCGAGGCTTTTGCCTGAGGATCTTTCAGCAGTAGTGGTGAAACTGCTAGGGCAACTGTTGAAATCTTTTTGGTATGACGCTGTCCTGTCCTTGCTTCTCCTCCCCAATTCTTGCATTTCTCCTAGCAGTTGGAAAGGGAAAAAGTGAAAAAGGCTGGCAAAGCGAAAGATTATTTTTAAAAAGGGAAAATAGTTGTATTCTAAGAGAGGATAAATGTCAGCTTTTTTTTTTTCCTTGTTGAGCAGGGCAGGAGACATTAAATCGCTGTTGATAACAACAGCCATGGAATATTCTAGCCAGAAGGCTGGCCCATCACATAGAGCTGGATGTTGCTCTGGTGTTATGGAAGTTACTGGTTGTTCTGCAAAGAACTACTTTAATAGAAGCCCAACCGTCTGTTACATAGAGATATAGTATCTTGGTGAAAATGCAGCCTTTTTCACTAGTAAGGTTTTGGCTTTGTTTCTTTTTTAGTGTTTGGTTTGGTTTGTTTTTTTCTGCTTAGAAATGTAGCAACAGTATCTGCTGAGTAGTTCTCTTCCACTGAGTGAATCAGAACTGTATCACTTTCTGCCTCCTCTAAGATCCTAAATTATGAAGGAGCAAACTGGTTGCTCCTGCTGCACACAGCATTAGTTGGGACAGTCTCTCTTAACATCTGGCCAAACTGGAGGAGTGAGTACTGAAGCTAGGAATGGTAATTCACCTGCAGATTAAGGAGAAGCATGTGGAAAACCTTGCAAGTCACCGCTTATCTGAAATGCCAGTGACTTATGCATTCCATGTTATTCTGCACCTACAGTGCTACGGCGTCTGGGATGTACTACATGGATATTAGTAAATGCCTGAAGAACTGTCTAGGTAATCCTTTGACATGAAGGTGTTGCTTACTAAAAGTACAGAACTACTGAGGGGTTTTTGTTATTGGGAAAACTTGATGTGGTTTTGCTGTGGCTGCAGGTCTGCTGGGCCTTGGAACTGGCAGAAGGTGGTGGGGGGAACCAGAAAGTGATGGATTAGCCTTGCACTTACAAACTCTTCCTTCCCTATAGTGCTTGCAGAGGTTAGTAAAGGACCTTCCTCAGCTACCTAGGATATGCACATGTTGAACGAGGCTAGCTGAATACTTAGCAGACCTTGGCAATAACTAATCTTTGAATTCCAGTGGAAAGCAGCATGCTCTACCTCTGTCAGGTTGGCCAGAAGTGACAGCAGGATTTTCCACAGATGCGTGAGATGTTGCATGTATTTGGAGTCTTTGCAACATGTGGGAAATTGTGGTTCAGATCCTGAACTGAGGTCTGTGCATTCCTCAGTCTTCAAAGACCGAGATAATAGTCGTGGACACTTGAGAGGCGGTTTCCCTTCTTACATAAGTTTTCTGAATGGGACATTTGCTCTTGGCAGCAAGGGGGAGGGGAATGGTATGAAACGATCTTTGAAAGATGACTCGACTTAAATTCTATAGTCAGTGGGGAAACCACCACAACATATGGTAACAGGATGATTAAACAACTCCTTCACTTAGGAATTGCAACTTTTCAGGATTGGTACAAGTTCATTCTAAAGTTTACCTGTTGCTTGGGTGGCTGCATAGTCTGTTCTTCAGCTTAGATGGGACTGTGTTTCTACATGCCCAAATAACTCAGAAAAATCTAACAGATCTCAAGACTGCTTAAACAACCTGTGGACAGTTGACCTCAAAAGAACGGAATGTTGTTGTAAATTTGAAGAGGTACATATATCTACATATTGCTGAGACCACAGCAATAGGAGTTTCCTGCCTTGTAGCATAGAGCAAGTTTGCTTTCTGCAAGTTGGTTTCATGAGGTCAAGCTTGGCTGTCTGGTACCATCTCCAGATTGCTGGACATAGTCTTAAACTTGAGTAAAAAGTGTTTGGTCACTCAGAACTCCCAAGAATGCTGCCATGCTCTCAGGTACATTGTCGCCTTTCTGGTGCAGCAACTCAACCTCACCAACTCAGGTGCAGCAATAAAGAACTTATTTTGTCAACATGGATCATATTGTTGGAGGTGCTTTGGGACACACTAGCAAAAGAAGGGATTTTATCTAGTCCTCTGTGTTTACAGCTGAGGCAACTTACTTCAGACTGAACTTACTGTTGGGCCACTAAGTCACTTTCTTCTCACATTTCTTCTACTGCACCCTGAAACTTTTGTTTCTTCCAGTTTCAGTTCTACTAAAACCTGAAGGGGCTTGTGCTAATTGACTGAAACTGGCCTTTTGTCTTCAGGCATGAAACTTAGAGCTTTCCTTGTTCTTTAAAATCCTACTCACTACACACACTACCACCCCACCCCCATTAGTTACGTTTTTCTGTCAATTATGAAAGTCTGAGGACAGATAGATTTTTTTTTTTTTTTTTCTACTTGACTTGGTTACCTAAAGAAAGATGAGTCTTTCACTTTGCACTGTATACTGGGGTATGTAATCCATGTGTTTTATTGCTAGGACCAGACAAAGTGCTCTCAACTCTTCCTTTCCTGATTTTGCAATAAAATATTTATTCACTACATTTTCAGTAGGAAACCCTTATAGTGGATAATAGGGGTGGCACAGGTGCCATACTTATGACTAATTCTGAGATTCTGGCTTTGTCTGCAGGATCTGAGTAAAGTCCTGTGGTAACTACAAGTACTGACTTTCTATTGCATTGTTCTCAAAGCTCAGCTTTCTAAAAAGATCAGGCTTATTTAGTGGATGTCTTTGTTTTTCCTTTTGCTTTAAGTTATCCCTGTCTTGTAAGCTTCCGCAGCTTCCTTCTAGAGTCCACAGACTGGTGTTTTGTGGTCTGATGAATTCCCTTTGTAGTTTCCACTCAAGTCGGGTTCACTAAACTGTCCTCACAGCAGTTCTTAATCTGGTGCTGTGTGTATGTAGGTGCTGTGTGTAGTTCAGTTACATTCTTGGCCTTACATTAGTCTTGCGTGTGTGTGTATAATACGGACATGTATTTTTATATATTAAATATTATTTGTACTGGCTCTCATTATTAGTGTGACCTACTATCCATTTCTCCTATGCACAGACAAGTAATTCTGGTTAAATGCAAATGCACAAGTTCCTTCATTTAATTTACAAAGACTGTAGTCTTAGAGAAATTTAACTGCTTATTAAACATGTTGGGAGTGTTTTGCAGCTCCTTTGTTTGACTTTTATCTGATTTGAATCTTGAAGCTAGGCCTAAGGAATTCTTTTAGTCCTCTGTTCTGCGGCCTGTTATGGCTGGTGACTTGTTAGCAGCTCTCAGATGAGAGTACTTCAACTGTGGTAAAGCAGAAACTGCAGGATGCTGTTCTTAAGTTGCTGCAGTTTACTGTGTTGTTGTGTTTCTCATGAGGGCATGTGGGGGGTGTTGGTTCTTTTTTACTTTTCTGCTGTGAACCTGTGCTGTTCTTCCTCCCCATATTTCATAACAAAAAGCAGATGAGTGTCTCCTGTTCAATCCCTGGACTTGTTGCATTGCAGGAAAGGCTGTATAAAAGGTCAAAATTTTCCTCGGTTCCCACAGAAGTCAGAGAGGATTAATGGAATTCATCCCACCCAGTTTGCAGACAGGCTTCAACAAAGCCTTGCACCGCTATTATTCCAGGCGATCTGCAGCTCCTTTGTATATGCTGAGGCGGTCCTTGATCCAGTTTATCATAAAATCTGAGATGTTTGTGTCTTCATGTTTGTTTCAAGCAAGCCAGAGAGACCTTCAATGTATGTAGGAACCTTCTGTATTGAATATGTGTTTGAATTTACAAAGAACCAACAGCTTTTGATGTGAAATATTTGACTGCCCTGAAAACTACGTTAAAGCCTTGAAACTTAGGTAGTCATCATAGTTGAAATCAACTTAGCTTAACATTTCGCTACTGACCCAAAGAAAAAGGTTAGCTAGGCAGATGAATCCAGATCTTGTGGAAGTGCTAAAATAGTGGTGACTTCTGTCAGTAGCTGTTGCAAATGCAGAAAACATTCTCTCTTCTAGTCCTTTTTGGTGGTCGGTTCTTCCTGTACACTTAGATTTAGAAAAAACTTTATTTGCTGTTTTCTTTAACCCTTTCCCCAGACTGACAGTCACTTCCCAAGAAGTGGTATCTTTTGATATAGATACGGGGAGATCGGAGAGCATGGAACCGAACAGGTTTGGATGGCATCTGTTTGTTTGATAGGAGTTTGACTTTACTTAAACTACACACACCTCTACTTAAGCTACACGTACCTCTTAATGCTTCTATCATGTTTATTTAGTTTCAGCTTTAAACCTACTTAGGGCTTTCCTATGCCAGGGAAGACTGAATTCTTTCAGAAATGCAGACTGGAAGTTAGGACTTAGCAGAAATCACAGAATCACAGAATGTTAGGGGCTGGAAACGGACAGTTCGATGTGTTCGCTATTTCTAGATAACGACTTGCCTAAAGTCAAGGTGACTATTTAGTGGAATTCAGGTGCTCCTTATGTAACTTTAATTTTAAATTCACTTTAAAATGTAAGTTATTTATCTGTTGGTGTACCCTGAATGACTAGAACTTCATACTCCTGTAGAAAATGTGTACATAGAGACTTCACTTTTACACTGCATTTGCATGTGTTGAAACAGTTTTATCAAATTAGTATTGAACTATCCCAAATGGGAAATAATCTCTTAAGAAAATAACTGAAGTACAAATGCTAACCAAGAAGCAAATGCATGGTCAGACAGGCTACTTGCTTGGTTAAACTAGATTAACTTTCGATTAATCACTAGATTATTCAAGAAGCAGACACGGTCATTAATACACTCTCCCCTTTCCTCAGCCTCAAGTAGAAGACAACACTTCTCTCTTTCAGCTTGAGGTGCTGGCAGCAGCTCTGCACAGCAGTGAGCAGGAGGGAGTGAGAATGAACAGGGCATGGTTCTGTTAAGGGCCAAGGGAACAGCATGCAATCACTATCTGTTCTTAAGTGCTTGTAGATCTGTGGGTGTAAAGAAAGATAAAGTGGCTTAAGCAGTATTTGCTCTTGGTGATGTCAAGAAGAGGGATTTGAAGTGTGGTGGCAATGGCAGCTCTGCTGCCTTTGCAAGGGTGATGAGGAGTCGTCTTAAAGAGGTTCTCTTCCTCATGATTTTTTCACTTATCAGAAAGGTAATCTTTAAAACTTAGTTATATGCAGATGCTTTCTTAGATGCTGATAGAAGTATTGTTTTTTTCCTTTTCTAGATTGATCCTATAGTTGCTTTAAAAGGACTGTCTTAAATTACTAGGAAACTTCTGTGTATAATTGTGTCCTTTGCTTGAGGTATGTCTCTGTGTATGGTGGATTCAGTCTAGTGCTAGACCTTGTGCTTGCTGGGTGTGTTTATGTGGTGAGGACAGCATTGCCTTGAAAAGGAAAACCTGGATACTTCCCTGGGCAACGGAGAAAATCAGTCTGTACTGTCTAGTATTCCTGTGCATAGGATTTGGACCTGATTTGCTCCTTCATTTCTACAACATTTATAAAGAATTGAAACCCAGCTATGTTTCTGGCTACTTGACTTGGATCATCAGAGTGGATGAGTTTTTAACGAAAGTGATGTTGGTTCTTACTGACCTGGTACCATTAGGATGGGAACCAGCACTACTTTTCTGCAGCCCAGCTCTCTCAAACTCTTGTGTATATGGTTTGCAAGTGGACAAACAAACCTGCAGACTTGTCTCCTAGGGCTCTACTTGTAGGTTTGAGAACATAAACTACTGGAGGAAAACATTTGATGCAGAAAGGGGTGACTCAGGACTCAGTTGTGCATAAATGGTGTCTGGACAGTAAGTCAGCATGATACTTGGCTAAGGTTAATAAGCCGTGCTTGAGAGGGGCAAGTTTATGCAGCTGAGCTGCTCTGAGAAGTCTAGAGGGGATGGTACTCTGCTATGTGGACTTATGAGTTCACATATCTCTGATCTATGCTAACTTAAATTTAAATCTGGAAAGAAGAGAACTAGTCTAACAGAACACTAAAAAAATTCACCAATTCCTATGCACTGTAAGTTAATGAGTATTTGACTTGGCTTTTTTTAATTCTATGATTCCAACATGTTTTAACAGCACTGCTCTAACTGACAGGAAAAGAAAAAAGCCACAATGCTTTGGCACAACTCCCCCTACATTCTAATCTACAAATTGAACTTCTCATCTGTCTGTATTCCCGCCTTAGTGCCCACATACTAATGATAGATATAACATCCATATTTTGACGTTAAACTCTTGCTGCAATATGGGAGATCTGTGTGGAGGTTGCTGAATTGGAATCATAGGTGGCTAGAGTATTGTATGAGGAAGAAGGGATAGAATGGAGAGCAGATAAGAGTATTTACTCAGGAATGGAAAACTTACGGCAAAGTCTAGCAGGGTTTAGAAAAGGCCGTGGTAAAACAGAGTTAGCCTTCAGTTTAAATTAGTCCTTTGCATGCTTCCTAATTCACCGTATTTTTTTGCAAATATTTTTACTAGGCAAAATAAAAGTTTCGAAGTGAGGCCATATAGAAAGGCAGCTTAAACTACTAGTTTTCTTGCAATTAGTTGTTCAGTTTTAAATTTGACTTCTTTTAGTTTGACAGCTAGGATGGAAAAAGTCTGCTTCAGATAGCTGTTTAGCTTGATCTTCGGGTATAGCCTGCAGACTGGAACAGAAATCACCTTAGGTTTGTGGGTGAATAGAATAGACAGAAAATAACATCTTTAGATCTAGCTGCAAATAAATATTTGAATGGGCTTACTTAAAAGAAGCAGCAGAAAGAAATTCTGATTAGTGTGGCTGTGATGTTGTAGCTCTTCAATTTCAGCATGCTATGAAACGGATTCATCGTTCATGTGTAACTAGAGGATTTGAATTCGCTTGTCTTCCAGTGTTTAGATTTGGACTGAATCCTTAACTACCTGATAGTTTACAATTGCTTTCTCTAGTATGGGGTAAACAGATTTCTTCAACTTTGGTTTAAGTCAGCCTTCAGCTCAAAGCTTGCCATGTGTAAAGGAATGTCCTTCCTGCAAGACTGAAATACACTTTGGTAAAGAGGTGAATACACTAATGTGGGATCGAAAGCAGTGGCAAGGTAGCCCTTTTTGTAATGTCTTTTGTGGTCCTCACACACTTTTGCAGGCAACATCTATTTATAATATTCTGAAATTATATAGTCATTAGAAAATTCTTTACACTATTTATAAAAAGCTTCCAGACAAGGTTCCAAATATTAACAGAAATTATCTACTATAATATTGGGAGGGAGCTTTCTAAAGTCTCCAAAGCAGAAAGAATAGTGCTGTGCAAATAGGTCTGATAGTTAAGCTCTGCCATCTGCACACGATGGGGTAATACTAACAGCTGCAGTTAGTGTGCTCTGCCCCTCTGCTCCCTATTTTTGCCTTAGTACACGGGAGTTGAAAGGAATGTGTGTGTCTTTAAATACTAGCACTGTAAAGTAAACTTAGATAAACGCAGACTGCTGTTCAGTGCAGCATTAGAGCTCCTCACTGGGATCTACCAAAACAGATGCAACGGGCTGTACAATAGGTGCCATTATAGCCTTTGTAGCTGTATCTTAGAGCTCTGACTTGCTGGTGTGGAAGTTAAGAACTTGCTAACTCTTCTTTCTCAGAAAATGAGGGCATGTGGCCTCAATCATATCACTGCCAGACTCTGAAACTTCAAAATATTATCCTTACCGTTAGTACAAAGAATAGGCTCTTTTCACCCAATCTGCTGCACACAAAGCAAAGAATTTCATGTTGGTGCTTGCATGTTTTGTGCAAAATTCCTTGAATGACTCATATTTTGGAGGCTTTCATTGTGGAAAATGCAGTCCTACCTTCTAGCTTGTATGGGAAAGACTCTGAGATGGACATAGCAGGTTAAAGCAACTGAAAATTAGAGTCTAAATGTAGACTGGTGCTTGAAAGATGTGGTCCCGCTTCACTCCTGCTACTTGCACAGTAGCTGTTTCAGGGAACTGATGAAAGCAACTTAGGAAACAAGTCTGTCCATTCTGGCAGTTGTCTCCATTTAGATTTGCTTGGAGCAGCTGGGAAGCGTTTTGCTGCTCATTTCAGGGGAAACTGAAGAAATCACTCTCTCTCTACCCAATAGTTGTGGCAAGTGTAAAACCCCTCTAGAAACTAAATCTCTACTGGCAGTTAGCTGTTTCTTAGCAGTGTTAAGCATTTACAACCTGTTTCTGCTTCTAGCTCTGAAGGAGTTGAAACGCTTTACTCAATTGCCATCTAATGCTTTGCCATACCCCTTGAATTTCTCTGCCAGCCAACGCTTCAGAGCCCCAGTGCTTGCTGCTTCTCACTGATGAGGAACACTTTTAAGTGATGACAGACATCTCGTTTTTCTACATGCTGCTGTAGTTCTGATACAGAGCTCTCCAGGAAGAAGGGCTATACTTCAATGCATGTTATTTTTTTTTAATAAGGGCATTGCTCTTGACTGAGGAACTTCAGGATCGTTTAAGGAGTTCATGATTTGGAAAGTGCTGGATGTTCACCTTCTGAAAAGTCTGTTCAATCTGAAAAGTCCTCAATACATGCCCCCAAAACTCATCTAATAATGCTGATTCTACCACCCCAGGAAACTGTAACTAATTGTAACTGGAAGCTAAAGAACTTGAAGGAAAAGCCTGCATATGAGATTGCAGAAAATTAGTTAAATGTGCTTGAAACAATTTTTAAAGCTACTGTCAGTCATTCCTCCATTAGTGTTTCTTATTGATGCAACGTCTCTTACCTGACTCTAAACTTTTCATAGATCTTCATAGCACTAAACTGTGCTATGTTTGTTTTTTAATCCTGTTGTCATTGTGACTGTTTTCCTACAGGATACCTGTCCAAATTAACTCCTATTTCTCACCAGTTTTGTACAGAACAAGGTGTAACAGTGTGAAGTTTTGACATTGCTTGAAATTATTTTCTTTGCAGGCTGTATGCTTGTGTTTGCTTTCCATCTTGGTGCTCAGAAAATATGAAGGAAGAAAGGCTTGGCTAAATACCTTACTGGATCTTTTTTCCTTAAAGAGACCTCTGTCACTATGTCAGGAAGTTCTGGAAGTGTCAGGGGTGTAACTTGCTCAGTGCTTCTGTCCAGTTTTCCTTTATGATACAGCTCATATTAAGAGGAACTTGAAGATAAGTTTCAAAGCAGCAACATAATGTATAGGTTGTTCTTCAGATATTAGGGAGTAAAGAAGGAGGACATAGGCCAGGGTAGAGATGACAGATAGCACGACTGGTGAAGACATGTCAGCAATGGAAAAAAGGTAAGAGGAACCTGGGTTACATAATCTTGTAGCTAGAGCTGTAAACAGCAGTGTCCATTCCGGCTTTGCTCCCATTAACTTAGGCACATACTTTCTTACCCTTCAGTTAGTCAATCAGAAGGGAAGGCCTTGATAAGCACATAATTTGGTGTTTTGAGGGCTTATTTGATGAGCTAACTTGACCCAATTTCCTTTGATCTTTTGGTGTAAGCAGTATGTAAATCAGTACTGCTGGAGATGGAAGACTTCCCTTTCATAGAAATTATAACTGTTTAAACGGCTCAGAAACCAAACATTAGAAAAAACTGTTTTAAAGTTTACTTAAACAAATCTCTCAAACATGCCAAAACCTGCTCTTTGAACTCCATAGCTAATTTGTGAATAGATTTTGAAAGCTTCAAGAAAATCTAACTGACTCTTTTGAGGATTGTCTCATCGTTACATTAGGCTTAACAAATTTGACTTTAAATCCAGGCAGTGCTAATTTTAGTTCCTGCAGCTTTAACCACAGCATGTCTGCTTCTGTCACCTCTGCGGTTAGGTACATTCCTTTAGTGCTGTAGAAGTGGTGTTGCAACGTGACAACCATGTGACAATTCCGCTGGCAGGACGGAGCATCCCTGCAATGTGCCTTCTAACTTGGATATCCCACTCAGCTGTCAAACAGGCTGATCTAGAGTAGCCCATGCGACGGGTCTACCCTGACTTCAGACTAAAAGCTTGTCCTAGAGCTTCAAATTTTCTGTCTTAACACAGAGCCTGGTAGTAGCCTTAGAACTGAAAAAACCTGAAAGCTTTAGAAACAATGTGCGTTACATCTGGTTCTACTAAAGCAACCCTTGGAATCCTGTTGTGCATTTAGATGAGAGTCTACATACAGCTCGACTTCATTTAACCCTTTTCTGATAATTCTGTCAGGGTATCAGCAAGTTGGTTTTTCAGGCGGAGAAATTGGGAGGAGCTGAATTTGGCTTGTTGAGCAACTATATAAGCTCCAGAGCTGCTGCAGGCTGTGGAAGGTTCCTGTGGAGAGGATGAAAGGGCAAGGCTGGGGGAAGAGTGAGTGTAAGGCGGTTCCCAACTAGCAGCAGTAAGGTGTTCATTGATCTCAGCTCTCATGTGGAACTGGACTCTTAAACTAAGTGGCTTTTTTGGCACAGCCAAGGACAAGATGTGGACATAGAGATCAGCAGCTCCTCAGATGACTTGTTTAAAACTAGGTAAAGTTTGAGGTGTTCTTTCTTGTAGATCTTTTGAACGTTCTTTATCCAAGAATTGTTGATATGAAAGGGACAGTTGCTACAAGCTGATAGTAAAGAAATGGTTCTATTTAAAGCAGTGTTTCCTGAAATATCCTACATTGCCTGGGAAAGCTACTTAGGATCTAAACTTACCTTCTGTCCTAGGCAGAAGGAGTGAAAAATAACTAAACCTTATGATCTCCGTCTTTGTCCTAAATAGGTGTTACAGAAGGATGTTATATCCAATTTATTACAGATTACTTGAAGCCCACCGTGTGTATTGTACCATACGACAAAATCTGTAGCTGGCAGTTGTGGGGGTTTCTCTGGACAGTCCTAGCTGGTCTCTCTTGGCTTTCAGTTTTTATTGGGGTGGTGACAGTTGGAAAAAATCTCCATGTTGGAGTGTCTTTTGTGTGAATGCTGTCTCATGATGGTTCTTCCTGTGATAGTTTGTCTCTCTGGTGTTTTGTGTCTGAGGTATTTCTGTGTTTCTTTAGGGTCTCTCTTGGCTGTCTCTCCTCAGTGGACTCTCCAAAACTGTTCTACTTCTGTCCTGAAATTAACTACATACTGACTTTTCCCAAATATTCTGTGGACATTTAAAGTAGTTCTCTAAGGATCAGCTTTTCCACGGTGGTCACTCTACAAACTAGACTTTGCATAACAAACCATGTGCTAGCTCTGCTTTCATCCCAGAATATATACTGAATGCAAAACACAGAATTGTAGACAGTCACTACATTCAAATGAGTCATGCTTGCGGTAATACCCAATGGTTAAATGACAAACCCCTTTACAAAAGGTAGGATTGCTGCAGGGTGAAAAAAGCTTGGAGTACTTGCAATTGGGGAACTGGATTCACATGCAGTTGTGAATCTTAAATCTACTGGAACGGCAGCTACGGGGACTATGTATGAGTGCCTGGTTTTCTCAGACTCTCCAATCTCTCCAACCTCACAGTGGATCTAAAGCTTCCAAGCCACAAGTAAGAAAATGCACACCAAGAGGCAAAACACCTTAAATATGGTCAGAAAAATGACTGTCAAGCATGGCTTTATCTCTCTGTCCCAAGATTTTTCCTTTTGCTAAGGAGAACACATTGGTGTATTTTGTTTTCTTTTCTGAGAATTATGAGAATCAGATGTCAGTGACAAGCTCCTGTGGTGACTCTACCCGTTCGCCTGTTAAGGGAAGGAGGGCATGACTGAGCCCAAAGGATCAGTGTTGCAAGTGGGCTATAAAAAGTTCTGACAATGAAAGCTACTCTACTTGTGCACTGGCACCTTCAATGCAAGTCTCCAGGCTTTTTTTTAGAGGGCGATGAGAGGATAGGTATAGGCCTCGTTAAATTTCATCAGTATTGCTCATCTACAATTGCATTTTAAAGTTTTAACTGAGGAGTATGTTTCTGAAGAGGATTCTGAGTGACTTCTGACTATTAAAGGCAGATCCAGTTCCCCTGAACTAGATCAAGGAACTGACAGACTGTTCCATCCTTTAGTCCGTTCATATTTTAAGCTTTTCCTTGAAGGAAAACCAAGCCATGCTTTCTTTCCAGTATCTCTGACTTTGGGGGGGTGATGATGGGACATGTTTGCTGGGGAGCAGAAAATTTAGTCCATGTGCATCTCTCATCCCCTGCTATCTGCACCATAATTAAAGTTGTTTCCATGGTGACGTAAGTGTTTTGTTTGTTTTTCCCGGCAGTGGCAATAACTGTCACGTAGGTTAGTTTCACTGACAGTCTTCAGTGATCTCTGTCAATTTGTATTTGTGGTGTTGATTGTTATCTCCTTTTACCAGATGATGCGGGCAATTGCAGACATGATAAAACATGTCAGCTGGGCATAATCTAAAAAAGTTGTTTTGGGTGACTAAAATTCCCTTCTTTACCAAGGTAAACTTTTGCTTCAAGTGGTTAAATACGTTGCCTTGTGCTCCCTTTACTTGCAGAAAAGTCATTCAGCTACTTTTAAGCTATCATGATGGCAGTGGGCAACCTGACCACCTAGGCTGAGCCTTTTAATTGGGGGCGATGATGCTGTAGCATCTGCACTAACTGGCCAAATTCATGCAGAGTACAGATTTTTGGGAAAGAACACAAGTAAGTATCTAGGTCAGAGGGGAAAACCAGAACTTATCCTGACTCTTGGGAAGTAGTATCTTCAGACCCACTCCTCCAAAAGCTATCAAATGTCAGGAGTTCTGTAACGCTCCAGCTTGTCTGCATCTATGCTTCATCTGAAACAAGAGTAAGCTTTGCAGTAGTGTTCTGTTGTAAAGTTGCTGAGTTTATAACTCTTGAGATGCATTGTTTAACTTCATGTTTCCCAAATAAAAAGGGTTTAAACTGATACTATTAAAAGTGCTGACTGACTTATTCACTGAACTGCCCATACAGCTTTTCTGTTATGTGCTACAATCTGCAAGCCTCAATTGCAGCAACGCACGGTTTCCATTTTGAGCAGCCAGCCCCTTTCCTGCAGCAGATAACTACACCACAAAATCGCTCCAAGTTTTCTTATCTGTGTATCATCTGTTGTGTTCTCATCATGCTATCTAGTTGCAAGGCCTCAAATGGGTAAAACGATCTCAAAACATGTGTTGCTCACAATGTCTAACACAACAGTGACAGCTTATGTTTACTTTCTTTAGGAATTGTGGTTCCATGCAAGAAGTGCTAGTGGGGTGCCATTCCTTAAGGTGCTAGTCCTACATTTCCAGCTTTACAAGAGAGCTCACTCTTTTCTTGGATTTTTAGGGAATGAATAAGTAGCTGTTACTTCTTACTTGTTAGATAGGAGAGAGAATTTGGCTACAGTAACTGAATTTTACAAGCTACAGGGTGAGAAGGCTGGAGTTGAGTGGCTTTTTGTGCTTTGGATTCTTTCCTTCACTAAAACCCTAGAGAGGGCAGCGCTGCAGGGTTAGCTCTCTTGTCGGAAGAGGTGTATCTGTGACAGAGGAGTGGCTAACAAGAGTCTGTCTGTGGCCCCGTCTGGTGTAGCTTGCTGCATGACCTGCCACTTAACCATAGTGTGGGTTAAAACCAAACAATATCTGCACCGCCGTCTAAAAAACGGTGGTCCTAAGCTGATCGGTGTGGTGTTTGATAGTGGGTGCCGCTGGAGCCCGGCTGGACTAGTACCACTCTTACGGCAACCTCAGGCTAGCCGTGAAAGTCTAAGGGCTGCTTCCCTCTTAGCAGCCGGCCCTGGGCTCGGGGCAGGAGACCCAGAGCCGGCCCTGGCCGGAGAAGGCTCTGCCTGAGGCGACTGCTGCGGCGGTAGCTGGGCTGGGAGGGGCAGGAGCCCTGCGGGCGAGGGGCACACGGAGGTGGCGCCTTCCCTCTGGGCGGTGGAGCCGGGTGAGGGGGAACTGTGAAGAGGCCGAACCCGCACTCATCCGGCCCTCAGCCAGATGGGGTGAGGGCTGCCGAGCTCGGCTCCGAGCCCTCCTCGCAGAGAGCCAGGCCGAGGGGAGGGAGGCAGCGCAGAGGGCCCGCGGTGGCGGGAGGGCGAGGCGGCCTGGCGGGGCTCTGGCCGCTGTGGCTGCCCGGAGCTCCCACATCCGGGAGCCGTCGCAGGTCGCTGCTGGGCGACCTATTACAGAGTGAGGCCCAGCAAAGACAACTTGTAAACTCGGTCATTTGTAGTCTGTGGCTTCTCTTCTAGCTTAAAGAATTTAAACAAAATGATGTCATCTGTGGGTTAATGGCAGTGGGTTTTTCCAAGAAAGAGCAGCTCGTGTCAGAACTGAAGGCTCTGTGTCAGGTTCACCTTCACTAGCTTCCTTCAAGCTTGTTTTGGGCCACTGACAACCCTTTTTTTTTTTTTTTGAGGGCGGTAGAGGGTGATGGGGGAGTGTCTGAATAGTCAGTTGAACCTAAAACCAGATGTCTTAACAGCTCACTACAACTTTTCTCCTTCCCCCCCTTAGAATTGATAGGTATTCATCTGTATGAAGGAACAAAACACGTAAGAAGATCCAATTTAGAGCTGTTGTGTTTGCTTCAAGATGCTCCAAAAGGAAAATACTAATCGGCAAGTTTCATCTTTCAAAACTGTCTGCATTCTTTCAATCAAAGAAAAACATTTTTTGAGAAAGATGACTTGTGAAATCTGTGAACAAAGCTGAATGAGAGGATACCGAATGAAAGACAACATGCCTTACAACGGACACTTATCTTGAAGGGTTGACACTGCTCTTAAACTAAAATACAGGCACTGTAAAAACACTGATCCTGAACAAGTATTATAGAAACTGCATCAGAATGTTTGTTAGTTCCAGAAGAGTCAGAAAATGCCATTTTTTGCAGGTATTTGCCACTTGCTTCATACTGTGTCTCATGATCTTTTGGGGACCATTTGATAATCACATTGTGAGCCATATGAAGTCCTATTCATACAGATACCTCATAAATAGCTACCATTTTGTGAATGACAGCCTGTCTATTAACAGGGATAACTTGGACCGAATATCAAGCTACCAGTACTTGATCAACCATAAAGAGAAATGTCAGCAGCAGGATGTTCTTCTCCTGTTGTTTGTGAAGACTTCTCCTGAGAACCGTCATCGGAGGGATGCAATTAGGCAAACTTGGGGTAATGAGAAGTACGTTTATTCTCACCTTAATGCCAACATTAAAACTCTTTTTGCTTTAGGACGACCAACAGATCATCTGCAGCAAACACAGCTGCAAAGAGAACTTCAGCTGGAAGACCAGAAATACAATGATTTGATTCAGCAAGACTTCCTGGATACTTTTCACAATCTTACTCTTAAATTGCTTTTGCAGTTTAGCTGGGTGAATGCCTACTGTCCTCATGCCAGGTTCATTATGTCTGCAGATGATGATATATTTATCCATATGCCAAATCTTGTTGCTTATCTCCAAAGTCTAGCACAAATGGGCGTTCAAGATCTCTGGATTGGCCGTGTCCATCGTGGATCCCCTCCCATAAGAGACAAGAGTAGCAAATACTATGTTCCCTATGAAATGTACCAGTGGCTCTCTTACCCTGACTACACAGCAGGAGCTGCATATGTAATATCAAATGATGTAGCAGCTAAAGTATATGAGGCTTCATTGACTCTCAATACCAGTCTTTATATAGATGATGTTTTCATGGGTCTCTGTGCCAATAAAATGGGAATTGTACCACAATATCATGTATTTTTTTCTGGGGAAGGAAAGGCTCCGTATCATCCCTGCATTTATAACAAAATGATGACATCTCATGGACACGTAGATGATCTTCACCAGCTCTGGAAGCAGGCTACAGATCCCAAAGTTAAAAAGTTTTCTTCGGGGATTTGGGGTAGAATATACTGCAGACTAGTCAATATTGTACTTCTCTGTAAACTATACTATGAGGACACATATCCTTGTTCAGCTGCCTTTTCTTAGTACTTGAATATCTGCATTGAAGAGCCACTGAGCCAAAACTGAGCAACAACTTTTTAGCTGTTTATTCAAAATATATATAAACATGGAAAGAGGTGAAACTTAAATGTGAATAGTTGGGGGTGGAGGGAGAAGATGGTCCCAAATTCTGTTCAGAAACTCTTACTGGAATAGCTCTCCTGTTGTACTGCAAATTTTACATTGTAGCCTGGGGGGTTTTTTGGTGGTTTGTTGGGATTTTTTTTGTTTGTTTTTTTTTTTTACACTCTTCAAGGGATGCAAGTCTGGATTAAATGAACTATAATGAACTTCTACAGTTTGAAATGCTTGGTGAAATATCTGTTACTTTGAACTTGTCAGTAAGTCTTAACTTGTTTTCTAAAAAGCTACATCAACTAAGGCACATGGTAAAAACAGAAAATCTGCTATATCAAAATGGAGTAGACCTTTCAAAACACAAGGAGAACTTCTGACTTGAATGAAACTATTGCAGTAGTTTAAGGCAATGTAAACTGGCTAAAAGTATTCATCATTTCCAGTGTTTCATAGAAAGTAAGTTTGGACCTGCACAATTGACAAACTGACCGTGAGTGCTAGAAGTGAAGACCTGCTATAGTCTTTTTCTCAAAGCTCCCTAAATCTCTGACAGAGGGAAATGGTGTTTGAGTGCCCTCTGAACTGGTTGTTCTAAGTAACAACAGGAGCTCCCTTTAGATCAGGACTAAACTTAAAAGGATAAAAATCAAATGTTACTCACGTAACTGGTTCTGCTAATCTTTCTCTGCATTCTGAAAACTGAAGCAGTACGTCTAAGTCCAATCTTTAATAAGCAAATAAGCTACATTAGTTTTCTTTTTAACAGTCCTTTGGTTTTCCAATATTCATGGTTCTAAAGATGAAAAGCAAGGAGATGTCTTCAAGAATGTTACTTATAGCTTACTTGAAGCTGTTAAAGAATTTAAAAAGCAAAATTTCATGCTTGTACTAAGAGGGGAAGGTATTTTCTGCACTGTTTGACTTCACAGTGAGGGGATAGGGAGATGTTTATCCACAGAAACTTGATACATGTATCACTCACTAAAATACTTCTCCTGAAGTCTTAAGCACAAGGTTGTCTTTAAAATTTCAGGGTAGTTTGTGTCTACAAAACCCTGTATCCCGAATATATCTCAATGTTTGTATCACCTGCAGGAGGAGCAAAACACTTGTGCATGGTAAATTGGGACAGAACTGAGTCATGCCCAAACTCTTAGCCATTTTAAGTTTTACTGTGGTGCCATATAAATATCATAGAGAACTAGAGTTCTAGGATGTCTGCAGTCTTTTCTGGTATAGCTCACAAATGGTGTTCTTACAGACTCTCAGGACAGATATTTTAGTTGCTAATTGCCAAACCTTTAGTAGCTCTTCCTGGAATGGACACGTGAGGTATGGTTGGATATTGCTCGTGAACTGATGTGATGCTGGAAGAAGTTGTAGTGTGAGTAGTGTCAGAAAACTACTTCTGAAAGCTTAAATGAGTCAGGTGTATTAGCAGAGCAGTAACAATACAAAAGCTCACATTTAGCAAGCACCTGTTGGAAGTGTGCTAATTACAGGAGCAATACTACTTGCTTTCTGTCCAGGACTCGCCTTTTTCTTCTGGCTGAGGTTTCTTGCTGTGTGGGACAGTGAGGTACTTGATCTGTGTCTCTGACCTTACTGCAGAACAGCTCTACAGGACTTGGCAGTTTTAAACTGCAAGTAGTAAAGTTTAAGTAATTGCTGCTGCTCTTGGAGTTGTGCTGCAGGTTTTAATGGTTTGACTGGCTAATGATGTATATTGGTGTAGACAGAATCCAGGAGTGAGCTTGCTGACTGTTCTCTAAGCTGCCATTTAGGATGGATGGTAGGTAGCTACTGGAATTAAGTGAAATATGTAACTTTCTATAATTGATTTTCCAGAAGAGAGTAAAAATCCTAGCTTGACCCAAATGTTGAGTATAAAAAGAGCCCACAAATAAATCCTTTGAGTGTCAGAATGATTGAAGAATGTTAACAGTTACGCTTTAGAAATAACATCCAGTTCCTGTTCTTGCCTGAACAGACTGATTATGACAGTACTGAGGATGTATGGTTTTTAAAAGAGAAAAAAACCCCTAAGCTAGAAAACATAAGACAATCCTAGATACATCTAACCTGTTGGCCTATGGAGAAATAAAAGCCCATTTAAAGAAAGCAGTATTCTGTACTGAAGGAAAGCTGCTTCATCAGATCCCTGACCTGTGAGCCATTTAAATCACAAGATGCACAGCAAAACTTCACTACTAGACAAAGCCACCCTGTTCGTTATAGGGAAGGAGGGTCTTTGTATGCAGGATGCAACCAAAATGTGCTATTAAGGCTACAGGTTTTTTTCCAGCATAATTTTATGTTGGGATTTATTGTTTTCACTCATACAAGCAACAGTAAAGTAAGTCTTAAGTATTTGAAACTTGTATAGGGTAATAACCTAGCTAACATCTAAAACACAGCTTAAATGTAGTTTGCCATTATCTGAAAATCACTTGATCATTGAAATACTTTGTTTTACAGCTGGTTTGAGTTTTATTTGGATTGTTTCTTAATCTTAAAAGGGCCTTGATGTTTGTAGTATGCATTTTCTTTTGCTGCAGTGAAAAGAAGTTACCTGCTGAATAAAAAGGAAAACATGAAGGCACTCCTTTCAAAAAATGGAGACGCTAGAAAAGTTCTTATTTTCTGGTTCTAAACACTGACTTGAGATTTGTATACCTTTACCTGAAACCTTTTTTAACAGTAGTCTTGGTGCTCCAATGCAGGGCTGACAGGTTTTACTTCTACAAATAAAACTGTATGAGCCTGAATGGTCACTCCTCATTAAGAATTTGACATTGCACAGCATATTTAATGCTAAAATTGTTTTTACTTGTTTGTTTGGTTTGCATCAATTTCCCTTTGATATTACTAATTTTTATATGAAGTATTCAGTATTTATTCTTAAACTTTGCTCTGTATCACAAAAAAACCCAATTGTTTTGTAAAATTTGTTTTGAATAAACAGACTTATTTCTTTTAAAAAAGCCAAAACAACACAACAAAGGTAAATATCTCATGTTGCTTTCTTTGTAACTGACAGGCGCAGCTCTCAAGCTTTTAAATGCTATTCTCAGTTCCCTCCTGGGAAAGGACTTCAAATTGCTTCCCCCCCTTCCCCTGCCTCCCTTCCTGTTCTACCTTGAACCAAAACTTTTGTAGAGCAAAAGGCAAAACTGGTGTTCCCAAGAAGGGAGAAAGCTCAAAAAATGTGTTTACCAAGGTTCTAGGTCTAAATTTGTGTAAAACCAGCAGATATTAGAGTCTGAATCTGTTATTAACTCCAAATGTGTATGTTCTCTTCAGGCAACCATTCCTCAAGAAATGTGTATCTATCTAAAGAAGCTCTACTTCAGATCGCACTTGACACCATTTGAAAACTGGCCGAGGGTTTGGAGACCAGTCATAGGATTTGCATAGGGAAAAATTAAATCTAGACGGTAATGTCGCATTTCTGTGTGTCTCCAATTTGTCTGGCAGAATGTGTCAAGCTAGTGTTTTGAGAAATGTAGACTTTTGCATCGAGTAACTTCAATGTATGCCTGTGTGAGATAATTTATAATTATGTTATGCCTCTAAATCATACTGAAGAAGAGAACAAAGGAAGTTAAATCAGTGAGGACTATGGGGTTTGGCTTGTTGCAGGGTGGGTGGTGGTGTGGGGTTTTTGTTTTAATTGCACCCTTTGGCCTAGAAACTGCAGTTTACCTAAATTAAACTGGGTTTGCTTGGTACTTTTTGTTAAACTAAATGACTTAAGTATTTGGTGGTTTAGAAGACATCATTAATAATCTCTTTTTCAAGAGTTTGCAGAAAGAAAGAAAGGATTATTGCTTGCATTGAAAAACAAGTCAACAGAAACTTCTCAGAGGTATATAATCAAATATGAATATTCTGAACGCAGTGAGATGACCTTTAATGCTGCTTTTCTGTAAACACATGTAAGGCTTATTCTAATGACTTATTTTCTCATGTCATGTAATTAATACTTCCAAGAAAAAAAAATGACAAAACACACCAAGTCCCCAACCAAAAGATAAACTATGTTTGCTTTTCCAGCTGCTAGATTGTATATAACAGCAGGGCTATAAGCAGTTAAGTGACTTGATTCTATCTATTTGTTAATCTTAGTGAACTGCAAAGAAGTCATAGAGAATGTACTATAAACGCAGATATTTACATTCTAAAAACAAACGATACTGGCTCATATGTGCAGCCTTACCTCCTCCTTGTTGACAGGTTCTCATCACTTTCACTCATCACCAGGACTCTGCTAGATCCTCCTTGACTAGCTTCATGCATCACTTCAATCTGAATTTAAAAGGACACGTTAAAATACTTAATTGCAGATGCTTTTATTTAGAGAACATTAGGTAGGATCTGTTTTTAAAGAGTTAGTTTAGTAAGTCACTGGACAAGTTAAAATACTTGAATAGTGGATGTGCAGGTGGTAAATCAAGAATACCCCCTCTCTCTATTTTTCTGCTTCTTTGCTCAGTAGTGGCATGGGAAGTGTTCTTGACTCTGGGCAAAGTCTTTATGTTCTTGTATCATAGAATGTGAAGTATCTCCTTCTGTACGTATAATTACAGGTATAACAATCTGTTCCTTAGACTCTGAATTTTTTTTTCTTTGTTTCTGGCCTGAAGCCAGCCCATAGACTTGACATTTTCAGAGTTCTTTGTACAGTGCCATAGCGAGAAGTCTCGGGAATCCGTCTTGTGCCTCTGAGAAGCATCACTGTACAAGCAGCAGCGTTACCTGAAGCCTCCAGTACTGAGCACAGCACACAGGCAGGAGCTGGCCCCAGGCTGAAAGGGACTGGGGCTTTTCACGTAATATTTTGATAAACATTAACCTACTTCCTTGTCTGGTCTTGCAGAGCTGGATCATTTCAGGTGTGCTCCAGGCAAGTTTTAAGCAGGCTTTTCCTCCTCCTGCCTGCAGCTTTTGGGTTTACTCAAAAGCAATCTCTTCAAATTCAGTAAAACAACTCAGCTGCTGAGTTTACAGTTAATTCAAGCCAACAGCTAAACTCCACTAGAGTCTTAAAGTTCCTGTGGCCTGTCCTATTTGCAGTATAGCTAAATTATTTCAGTGGTTGGGATGATGATGAAATCCATTAATAAACTGTCCTCACCTGAATGATTATAAGAACAAACAAAATACAAACAAATTTTATAGCAATGGGAGGGAAGGAGAAGGGGGGATAATTTGCACTCCAGTCTTGGAAAATAGGTTTAAAAATGAATGGATGGGTGTTTTTTTATAAAGCCAGTACCACGTTGCATACACTTTGTGGGAGGAATGCAACCGCTTACCAGCATTACTGATGAGAATAAGATGAATTCTGACTCACTCTCTGTGAGTTTAGACAAAGGTGAGACCAGCTGTATGTCCCTGCTGTAAATTAGCTTTAATTCTGTGCTTGCTGAAGTTCCAGGCTGTTTTGGCCATTTCAGAAAATGGACTGAATTTAATTTTGTTTTCAGCTTCAGGGGAATAAAGGTCAAATTGTATGAGCAGGTCAGCGATATAGACAACAGAAGAGTTGGGTTGAAGCAGCTTGTATTATATCAAATGTTAAATAATGGGATTGTGCCAGGTAGACACTTGATACACGTTTTTAGCTTTTCATGCCTCAGGGCAAGACTGAGGGTAATTCTGAGGACAAATCAGGGTAACACTGGGTAATTCTGTCCCATCGCCCTAGAAGGAAAAAGCAAATGAATAAAACTCCAAAGCTACTAGTTCTGATGTGTAGGGAATTTCTGCACTAACAGAATTAAACCTTTTTTTTGTTTTTATATTTAGGTCAAAGTAGCACATCCATGTGTGGTTGTTACTGGTATAACTGCTGATGTATAGGTTTCGTTCTATGAATTATTCATTAAAAATCAAAGTCCAAAACACTTATTTTAAGAACACATCCAATAATAGTGGGCTAAACTCTGAGTGTTTTCCAGAATTTTTATCATAAAATCTGATCTCTGTTATTTGACTATACTCTTATATAGAGCTCACCTTTAAAAATCACCTTTAAAATAACTAAGGAACGATGAAAAAGTTAGCAACTGCAAGGGCTAATGTGTCATTTCCCTTCCCTGGTATATAACCTATTTTAGATGGGAATATTTCTTTTTCCCCAGAGAGGTGCTGACAATGCTCATTCCCTTCCTCTTCTTCCAAACTGCTGAACAGTGTGAAAAAGGCTACTTGGTTTTTTTTTAATCACGCTTTCATAAGGCAGCCAAATGAAGATCATACCTCTACCACACTGTACAACATCTTCTGCTATCCTTTTTTTTTTTTATATTAGTTGCATTGTTTCCCTCATGTTTTTGTTTCTTCTTCCTCAAAACATACCTTAAATTGCATTTTTTACCATTCTAATGATATGCTGTCCTAAATAACTTATACTATGAATTTTGATGCAGGGAAGATGGAAAAACATTATGACAAAAGGATATTATTATGTATAATTTTGTGAGTGAATGGCACTGCATGTGATTTGATTCTGTCTTATTTTTGGTAAACTTTTAACTCAAGGGGATGTGGGCAATGTTATGTAACATTTGAATACCAACCATTCAGAATAGAACTTCAGCGATACTCTTTTATCTTTCGCAGGTATATTTTCATGCTCTAAACACAAATATTTTAAATAAGGCAAATGAGGCATGACTTTAATTTGGCAGGAAAAAAGACGTCTGGTCTCTGAAAGTGGCTATTCCAGCTAGCTTGGGCAAATGAAAAGCTTCAGGATGCAGCTGCAGTTCATCTTAGTTACAAGAATTGCAGATGAATGAAGTTTCTAGATCCTTCTATTTCCAGTCTTAAAATATTCTAGGAAGACCAAACAGCTGTCTTGATAGCTTGTTATCCCAAAAAGTCTCAACAGCTCAAACACAAAACCCTCTGCTGTCAGGCTTGGGAGTAAGGAGGAACGGGTAAGGATGTCCAAAGAGCCCAAAACAGAATCGTGCTGCAGAAGCAATAATGCAACAAATCTTACCCTAGACACTCCAATGCAAAATACACTTCCCTGAACCGTACCTGCCCCTGCAGCAACAGCTAACGGTGGAATTGTAATTTGGGGGGTTTTATGTTTGTTGGTTGGTTTACTTCTAAGTGTTAAATGTCTAGTCTTTCCTCCTTTGCGTAGAAAATACCCTTAGAAAATACTTAAATGAGGAAAAATATATAACGGTAAAACCCTGAACATAACACCTCTTCAGAGGATTGGGAATAAGATTCCAGTTTTAGAAACAAAATAGTTCATATGCTCTAAGGAAAGACAGGCACTTAATGTATTACTGTTGGATATTCCCTCCATGTTTGCCCTTTAAAGTAGAAATCACTGTCAAAGGATTAGTGCAACTTGGTTTTCCAAGTACATGAGCATCAATCTTTAACAGTCATCTGAATAACTTTCAAACTGTAATGTGAAGTGTGGAAAAAAACCCCACAACCAAACAACAAAACCACAAACCAAAAATACTTGCAGAGAATTATCTTGTAAACATTTTTTTTTTTTAATTCAAAGTGTAAACATGTAAAACTATATTTATATTGTTTAGAATTCTGTCACAACGTGAGATGTCCCCAGAACACAGATACTCCTACCTTAATTCCACCTTTAGTCTTCTTAATGTTTTTCTTCTTGGATAAGTCTACTTCAGAAATGGTTTTTGGAGGGCAGGAAATTTCTGTGGACCTCCTGTTGGTGGCTGAAGGAGTCAAAAAGAAAGTAACATTAGAAAATGTGTGCTAAAAGTTGAAATCCTGCTTCTTAATAAAAATAATGAGCAAAGATCTTGTCACATCAGTAGTAACTGAGACCTGGCATAGAGAACTAACTTGTGGCTGGAGTGGTGAAGGACCAGCTGGCACCAGGGATGGGCTGCATTGTTCAGCGCTCCACTGGCTCTCGAATGGGCACTTAGGGCTTCACGCTGTACTGACTACAGTGGTTTGGCTTCCTTCCTGGCAACCATCTTTAGGGTAGCCCAGGTAAGTGTTAACCGGCTGGATCAACAGTTGGTAATTTTCACTTGCATCGTTTTTTCAACTCAGGTGTTATTACTTGTGTGGGTTCCCAAAGAAAGGAAATTTTGGTTCTGGTAATGGTTTGTTAATGTCAGATTATAAAACATTGTACTCTGTTAAATTTCATCACACAAACAAGTCTCCACATCAATTATACAGGTGTTCAATAAGTCACTGGGACCACGCAGGTAATGAGAGTGAATCTGAGGAAATTATTTCAGAATATGCTCTTGTCATGTCAGGCTTGTTGGGCCTGGCAGGCTCTGTAAACCCCAGTTGATCATGAGCTGTCTAATGCTACTAGAAAGTCATCCATAGTAACTTAACCGAGTCTGCCGCCCAAATAAAAGTTTTAGAATGAACTACTAGAAGGAGAGTCATACATTTGGCTTGAGTAGAAAATCATCTCTGTTACAGTTTTGATCTTTGTTTTAAACTGATACTGAGTTCACAGTGTGGGTTATATAAGTACAAGGCAAACGATGCTCTCCTTTTTTGTAGTTGCTCAATTGATACAGGCAACCATACATACCATGGTAAAAACCAGTATGAAAACCAAATGAAATTATACAAGACTCTGGGTCACACAACAAAGAACAAAATTGTTGCAATTCTGAGATTGTCTTTTTTTGGAAAACTTCCTAATTGAACAAGAACTTTTCAAAAAATAAAAATTGGTGTTTTCAAATGCACACCATAAACAGTCTGTTTAAAATGGTTTCACCAACTTTAATCTTTTGAGGTGTTAAGACTCTTGGTTGTCACTAATAACTTTTACTTCTCTGGGAGAAGCTGAGGGATGCAATAAAAAAAAAATGTAGATGTCTTTGAATGGGGAGGACATGAACAGATTTTCAAATGCCCTTATTGAATTCTTTTAATGTAGTAAAAAGAGGCATAGAAACCCCCCAAATTCTATGCCATTAAAAAGACAGCATATCAGTTTCATAGACAATAATACCAGAAGCTGACCTTTATTCTACCCTGTGTCTTTTCAAATGCCTTATCATGCAGCTGGGAAGAGGATTCATTAAAACAGCTTCTCTCCAACTCTTTCCTAAGTCTTCCTGGTTTTATTCCATGCTGAACGCCATGAGGACTTGGCAAGATCCATTTCATGCCTATTATTTCCTCACAATGACTCCATATTAGAAAGTTTCTTCAACAGAACAGTGAAATCTGGCAGCCACCAGCAGCTATAATCAACTGGTAGAAGATTCTTATGGTTCCCAGGAGCTGAAATGCAAATGTCAGTTCTATTTGGTTCTTCCGTCACTCTCTTTCAGAATATACAGCAGGGGATTTGTTTTGATTTTGAATGCTACTTTCAGCAGGCATCTTTTTCCCATCCTCAAGAAAGCTTTCTATGAAGTAATTGTAAAGGTATCGTTATTTCACCCTAACAGTGGTGCACTGACATTTTGAACCCATGGGGGGAAAAAAAACAAAACTAAGGTGCAGTAAATATAAGCTATTTGTCCTTATTGCCAAAGTTCTTCGTATCTTTCTGATCTGCAGAAAGGAAGATTTCTACTGTTGGCAAAACCAGAATACCAATCTTTGTCAACTATATGATTGTTTTTCCCCATGAATTCCTGAGGAAAATCATTACAAGCATCACCAAATTCACTCTTTTCTATACTAAAGCATCCTGAAGATTATCTTTAGCCTTAAATTCCCAGCTACCATCATCTTGACAAGACACAATGATCATACCTATCACACTGAACCATATTCTGTCATTTAGCCTCTCCCAGCTGTATCCTATTTATACTTTGAAAAATGAGCGTTAAAAAAAATAATTAATACTTGATCACAAAAATCCTGATTCAATTCAAGAAAACCAAGACATTGTTTCATACTCTTCCCAGGCACTCCTGAGTGCCCTAGATATGCTGCCAATGTCCAGTTACCCTATGTAAATCCAAGTTCAGTCCATTGGATTGCTCTACAAAGCTAATTCCCAAGTTTTATATATACTGGATGTGTTATTAAAAGGAATGGAAGCAAAGGAAATAACTTTAGAAGGAACATGAGAACTTTTGCTTAGAACAGCGGAGTCAGCTATACCAAGTTGTTTGACCTATTAATCAATCAAGACTTTCTAGCTTGAAGGGATGGTTGATGCTGGTATGAAAATCCTGGCTGAAAGCAGTCAGCAGAAAACACGGAAATCAGTTATGTCTCTGCTGTCTGGATCGCAACGTACAAACTCAGACAGCTCCAGGTGATCCAGGAAAGAGAGCACTGGACAGTTTAAGAGAAAGATGACACATTCACAAAAGAACCCAAGTGCAGATGCTCCTTTGAACCAGCAGCAAATTCCTCGGGTCAGTTTACTAGCTTCGTCTTGGCTTCATCAGTGAGACTTACTTCAGAAGGAAGAAAGCAGATACAGGATAAGAAAGCTGTCAAATCCAGCTGCTTATATTCCATGGGTGAATTTGATTCACATTGACACAGCAAACTTTCCCCTTCCAATTTGACAGGAAGCAATCTGTTTTAGGTTATGGTCCAGAGTATTTTTGAGTTACTGACTGGCCCATATTCAGAGACAGCTGCATGTCACTACACTGAAGTAGTTTCTGGAGCAATTTAGAAAGAAACAGCCCAAATACCTGTCAATTATTATTGCACTAATTACTGTAAAACTGGAAATATTTTATAAGGGAAACTCCCTTATAAAATTCAGTACAGTTGGCCTTTTCAAGGTCATTACTTTACTGCTGAGGAAGCTGGAAGTTGTAGTTTTCAGCTGCCTACTGAAAGAACAAAGTCACAGGAACAAAGGAAAACTAGATCTATAAACAATCTAAGGTCTGTACGGTTCAAGATTGTTTTCATCCTATTGTTTCACAGCACTCCCTTGGATAATGAGTAATGAAGATTTCATTTTGAACTCACTAATAGTTTAAACTGCTTGATGCTGCTTTTATAGCAAATATTGTTAAAAGACATTGTATGCAGAAGTAAACTTCTTACTGCAAGGATATTTACAGTAAAGCAGGGTTTGGGTCTATCACTTGCATTTACCTGGAGCACTACTGTGCTCTTCCTGTGGGGCTTTAGTACTGCTTAATAGGTTTTTTTATGAATGAGTTGCATGACAAATATGGAATTACTGGTTTAGTACCTAGCATACAGCAAATGTTAATGTGGACTGTACTGTCCTTAAAGCTGCTAGGAAAGGTTTAAACCTTTCTAAGGTTTATCATTTAATGGCTTAATACAGAAAGTCTTTTCCATTTGTAGAAAATATAATCTATGCTTCATTGCTTTAGCAAAATTGCTGTCAAACCCCCTGAAAATCTGTCCGTATAAGAAACAGGGGCCTTGCTTTGTTCATGTGAAATATTATTCTACAAGGAGACACAGTACTTGGTTTCCTCAGACTTGTCCAAGTGTGAGAGCAGCCCTACAGCCATAAAATTGAAAGCATCTTTTCTTTTTCTCTACTTATAGAAATAGCTTGAACTATAAAAACTAGCGGTTTCCCAAAACCATTAATGAAAATCACATGCACCGTCTTTTCTGAGTCAGCTCATCTCTGCAGCCTCACTTCTCCTGCACACATCCCCAGACTCTTGCAAGACATTCTTCTTTTATCCTCTATCCAGATGTTATTAGTTAGTGAGTGTTACGCACTAGTGACTCTGAGGAACGCTGGAATGGATCCAATAAGCAGTTGTACACATTTCACTGAGATGGAACCAGTTTAAATTTTATCATTTAAAGAACTGAAAAGGCTCCAGCTGTGTTTCCCCATGTGCATTGTGTGTTCCAAGTTGGCCTTCTGAGATGCTTGTAGGGTGATTCATGGATTTGGTATGTGCAATGTGCTGTTAAACCTGCTCATTTGCTTAATGAGCTCACAAAAATGTTGACATCTCTGCTCCTGTATTTCACATTTAAGGTGTACACAAAGAAATCCCTAGGTGAATATTTTATAGCATTTATAAGACACGGGATGCCAAAAGCAAAGCTACACATGCAACCCTAATTTTGCCTCTTTGCTGTTAAGGCATCCTGGTCCAGCCCCCTCTAAGAATCTTTGCCTCATTCAGTGGGTGGAATCAAAACCACTTTAATTCATGAGCAGCTCTTCATTATTTTGATTTATCTATATTCCTCATGGGGGCCCAGAGCCTTACTATCCATATGCTATTCCAATCCCTGCACTGACAACTGAAATGCTTCATAAATATTCACTGAGCAGTTTCCACAACACTTCTCAGGCATAACAGGCTTTTATCAACCACACTAGACTTCTGAGTTCCATAGATAAAGATCAAAAGAGAATACACTACTTTGGGAGAGCAACTTGAGGTTTGTAGAATTGAATTTCCAGGTTACTGAGTAGTCCACACCACTTCACATGTTCAAGAGCACGTGCCCTGCCCAGTAATTCTGATTTCAGTCTTTCACTGTACATTTCTGTAGTCGCACAAGTTATTAAAAACAACACCCCCCCAAATTACGCTAAATGGAATGACATTAACACCCATATGGGTTTTTAACAACATTGAAACTGTTACACCAGCTTCTCTTTCCTATGTCAGCAGAATTAAACCAGCGGTAAGTAGTCATAATTTCAGGGGAGACTCCAGAACAGTTGGAATCCATCTGAACTGGGTCTGGTTCTCCCTTTCCTCCCAACCTCTGGCCACATGCTTGTGTCTCCTTTTTTTGTCAGCACTGCTGTTCATGGAACTGGATGAGGAGGCTGAACTCGCCAAAACAAAACAAAACACCCCCCGCAGTGTCAGTTTGCAGTTCCCTCCTTTGTTCCCACCGGCTGTGTGCCCATAAGTACCGAGGGAAATCAGTGTGACACACACACTGCTGTGCTGGCAAAGAGGAGACGAGAACGGGAGGCTGTGACAGCCCTGCATTAAGAGCTTAAGCTGCTGCAGAATGACACTGTAAGGAGCGAGCAGGACACGGGATAAGAAACATCTTTTGTCTCAGAGTTCCAAAGATTTTTGCTGACAACAAAGGAAATGGGACTACAGGAGCCAAACCATAGCAAGTTCATACACAATGCGTGTGTATGAACTGCGATTTTTTTTCTCCCAAGTGCTTATAATTCTGTCAAATCTGAACACTTTGGGAAAAGATAAAACTGTTTTGTATTGCCACGTTCCAGCTGTCGCCACAAAGGTAACTAAAGCAAGACAATCTTCCTAACTTTGTTCACTGAGATAACCAAATGATTTTTTACCCAAGTTTTCCAAGAAAGCATCCCGCTAAAGAAGATAGCCTTTGGGAAAGTTTCGTTTGAAGAGTTAGAATTTGGGAGAATTGCAAGCAAATTAAAATAGAGAAATACTAACTATAGTCATCCTCAGCAGCTTATATTACCCATTACACTTCTGTGTCTTGCCCCACTGTGCCCGACAGCTCATGGGCAACACTAGCTAGCCTGGGTGGTTTGATTTTGCAGACCTGTCCCAATTTACTCCAGCTAAGGAGTTTTGTACAGAAACACAGATCACAAATATCTAGTCAAATCATGAAAAATTATGTCCTGAGAAGTGAACTAGAGCAAAAGAATGTCCCCATAAGGAACCACTTCTTTCCTCCCAAGACACACTGGGAGAAATCTAGCCAATAGCAGTATTCAAGCAGCTTCCATTGAGAGTAAATAGAATTCTCCTTGAAATAAAGTGTCATATATGTTACTTAACTATTTTCAAGGCATTTATTATAAAACAGTCAGCAGAGGGTTTTCTGCCTTTTCTGGGTTGATCTGCAAATAATATTTAAGCAGATTGCCACAGCTAAAATGTGTACCAAGGCCAGCTGGCATAGACTTTTGAGCATCGTGATAATTCCACTACTATTTTTTATAATGTTGAACAGGCCTGTCTCTGCAAAATTTACAAGTTCATTCGTGAAACCAAAAGCTTTGAGCAAAAATGTGATGAATTTAAAACTTTACTCTAGAATTTCCACCAGACCCACAGAAAAGCATTGGGCAAGGGAGAGTTGCCAGTACATCTCTGAGCTGCCTTCCTGGATCTTCACTAAGCTAAGACTTTGCCAAGAGTCACCAGAGACATAAGAAACTGTCAATCATTTCCCTGATAGACTCTGCCCTTTCTCTCATGTATGGCATCAGCTCTGCCTGTAGGCACCTTTGTGGATGTCCATGTAAAACATGACTCTCTCCATCACAATAATGAAGTATTTCATGCCTCAGCCTTCATATCTGTTAAGATTTTTCCATTAGCACCCTGAATTGGATTGAATTTTCTCTACCACTCTTTGTTAGGGAAATGGATAGTCAGCGAGTAAAATCAAACCAAAACAAAATCTATTCTGGAATGAACATAACTTTTTTTTTTCCTTTCACAAATAACCATTGCAATGCTGCTATGGTATTGTTACATCTGCTGCCTGGGAACAAAAGCCTTTCTTTCTGGTCTTCTATTTCTGTTTACCACATTTTATTTCCTTTGCATTTACACAGCCTAGGAACATGGTATTTTCTTGTTGCCATATTCTGTTTTGCAAGCTTTTAGAAATATTCAGGTATATCCCGGGTAACAAGTTACAATATCTGTTTCAGAAGGCGCTCTTAGCCTCTCTCATTTTTCCATGATGGTGCTTAACAAATTCTCCCCATAAATAAGTGCTGATACTGCATTGACTCTGTCAATGTGAAGAAAGGGCACAGAGGAAAAGTCCAAAAGAGGGTAGTTTCAAGAAGAGCAGAATTTCACAGCCTTATTTTCAAGGCTTAGAATAGAACTCAGTGTCCCTATTTCTATTCTCAGTCACATTTCAGACTCAGATTGTGAAACCCCTTGGTGAATCACTCAGTTTATCTGTGCTTCAGTTTTCTGAAGAAAAAAAGTACTTACCAGTACTTGCCAAATGCTTTGGCATTCTGAGGAAAAGAGCACTCAGGAAATTCAAAATATTACTCTTTCTAGTGGGAAAATTACAGAATCACAGAATTATTGAGGCTGGAATAGACCTCTGAGATCATCAAGTCCAGCCTATGACCTAACACCACAACACCTAGCTAGACCATGTCACTAAGTGCCATGTCCAATCTTTCCTTAAACACCTCCAGGGATGGCAACTCCACCACTTCCCTGGGCAGTCCATTCCACTGTCTAATCACCCTTTCCATGAGGAAGTGCTTCCTAATATCCAACCTAAACCTCCCCTGGTGCAGCTCCAGGCCGTGCCCTCTCGTCCTGTCACTAGTTGCGTGGGAGAAGAGCCCGACCTCCACCTGACTACAACTTCCCTTCAGGTAGTTGTAGAGAGTGATAAGGTCCCCCCTGAGTCTTCTCTTCTCCAGACTGAACACCCTCAGCTCCCTCAGCCTCTCCTCATAAGACTTTCCCTCCAGTCCCTTCACCAGCCTCATTGCTCTCCTCTGGACCCGTTCTACCACCTCAAGATCTTTCTTGAAGTGAGGGGCCCAGAACTGCACCCAGGACTCAAGGTGAGGCCTCACCAATGCTGAGTACAAGGGGAGAATTACATCCCTGCTCCTGCTGGCCACGCTATTCCTGATCCAAGCCAGGATGCCACTGGCCTTCCGTGCCACCTGGGAACACTGCTGGCTCATGTTCAGCACTCCCAGGTCCCTCTCTGCCTGGCCGCTCTTCCCCCAGTCTGTATCACTGCCCAGGGTTACTGCGGCCAAAGTGTAGGACTCTGCACTTGGCCTTGTTAAACCTGATACTGTTGGCTTCAGCCCATTGACCCAGCCTGTCCAGGTCTCTCTGCAGCATCTTCCTACCTTCCAGCAGATCGACACTCCCCCCCAACTTGGTGTCATCCACGAATTTACTAAGGGTAGACTCGATCCCCTCACCCAGGTCATCAATAAAGATGTTGAGTAGAACTGTGCCCAGTACTGATCCCTGGGGGACACCACTGGTCACCAGACACCAACTGGATGCGGCACCATACACAACCGCTCTCTGTGCTCGGTCATCCAGCCAGTTTTTAACCCAGTGCAGAGTGCACTTGTCCAAGCCATGGGCTGCCAGCTTTTCCAGAAGGATGCTGTGGGGAGACTTTGTCAAAGGCTTTGCTGAAGTCTAAGTAGGCCACATCCACAGCCTTCCCCTTGTCTACCAGGCGGGTCACCCAGCCATAGAAGGAGATCAGATTGGTCAGGCAGGACCTTCCTTTCCTAAACCTATGTTGGCTGGGCCTCATCCCCTGGTTGTCTTGTACATGCCGCTTGATGGCACTCAGGATGATCTGCTCCATAACCTTGCCAGGCACCGAGGTCAGGCTGACAGCCCTGTAACTCCCTGGATCCTCCTTCCGGCCCTTCTTGTGGATGGGTGTCACATTGGCCGACTTCCAGTCATCTGAGACCTCCCCGGTGAGCCAGGACCAGTGATAAATGATTGGATAATATCCAAAGGATGCCCTTACACAGGATGTGTAAATATACACGTACTGTTGGTGGCAGTTAAAGTAACTGGTTCTGAGCCTCAGCATGAGCTGTAGACAGTCAGAGGCTTCTTTTTCTTTGTACCAGAGGCATTCTAGCTCAATCATCTTCAGGCACAAGGAAACTGAATGAGATGCTACTACAGTCGATTTATCAATGTCTGAACAGGACTGAGTCACACTCTGCATCTCTTGAGAGAACAACTGGATTAACATTTCAAAATATATTTAATCTACCTATTAATTTGCAACAGGACATCAGAGGCCAATCTTTGTCACACAGTGATCCTGTATCAGTGAATTACAGTGCAAGGGTCAGAGCAAGGGAGCATCACATGATTTTCTACAAAAGAGCTGATAGTATTGGATTGGCTGTATGAACAAAAATCAAAACTTAAAGCATTGTCATTTAAAGAGTAGTGACTATTCTTTAGGTCTCTATCTATATTAAGTGTAATTAAAAAATCTGCAAGTGCTGTAAAATGACAAGAAAGAAATTCAAGAAGCACAAGCAGAGACTGCATGCATCAACAGAAATGCAAAAGACTAGCTTTTAGCTTGAAGATGCAGTTTCACAACACGTGAACCATTCTATAACTGTACTGTCACTAACGGGGACTAATTAGCTCTGATCTACTGAACCCATAACCTCATTTTTCTGCAGCTTCCTTTGCTTCAGCACTAGTGGCCATGCAGAGAACAATCTGATCCACTCTGAAGGTATGTGCTACTTTGAGAAAGTGACTGAGGTATGTGATCTCAAGAGCTCCCTTCATATTTGTGACTCATGCAATGGAAAATTGACGACTACGTTTTTGCAGTCGGTTCAGTGAGTTTTCAAGGTAAATCACAACTCACACAGCTAATTGACTGCCAAAAACAGTGCAGGAGGGGAATGAATTGCTGGAGGATGTGTGGGTAGCGGAGCAGGAGCTCTTCAAAGGCATTGTAGTCTCAGCTTGCTTTAAGCCAATAGTGAAGTTGAAACTTGAGATAGCAACTGTATGTTAAGAACACAGCCAGTATGGTTTGGTGGAAAAAAAAGTACCGGTATCAAACTAGCAAAGTAACTGGAAGAAGACAATGATCTTCCTTGGTAAGAAAGGATGAGTGTTGGGGAGCAGAGGAGAACAACAGGGACACTTGTGTGGCTAATGAATCCTTAACCCTTTCAAATACCTGATTGAAACTTGAGGGGTTATGACCCTTTAAAGCCAAATATTCACATTACAGTATAGGTAATGTAAAAGACATTCTCATGCTTACTTTCCATACTTGAGCTGGCTGGCCTGGTTTGGTTTTCAATATAAGACATTCTGAGAAACAGTATAGAAAGGTACTCTGTAGATCAGACCTAGAAAGAGAAGCCTGAATTTTTTCTTTTGATTCACCTTTGTTTGCATGTTTGCAGTGACAGATATTTCATATTCATTTTTAACAGCTGGCCCTACAAGTCTGACACTGAACATCAAATGCAAGTCTTCATTCTGATAACAAAAATTAAACATGACCATGCGGACAAAACATTGGCGTGTATCTGAAGCAGCTGTTCATGGCCTACCTACTCCTGCTGGTCTGGTAATCTTTGGTGATGCTCGCTTTGGGGAAGATTCAGGATGCGGGGCAACTGGTTGTACTGGCCGGGTCTGTTTGGCTGCCAGCTTCTTCAGACTTACTTGCCTCTTGTCAAACATTTCTTGTACATCTTCTAGTTTTTGTAGGATTCTTTGGGCATTGGCCTAAGTAAAGAAAAAAAACAAACAACGGATGGTTGTCAGTGCTGGACTGAGCAAGTTAAGAAAGGACTTCTGTTATCCACTCAGACTAGAGCTGAAGATCGTACCACGCTGCAATTTAATGCTACCCAGCCCATGTACTCAGTTTCCCTGAGTAAGATATGGTGACTCATGCAGTCTTTCTAGCACCACTCTGAGGGAAATCACGTGTGTTCCATGGCTACTCATCAGAGTAAAACTTATTGCCCCCAGTGCTCACCTCTGTCCTTGTGATGTAGAGAAAGAGGTTGATTTGAGCAGCTCAAATACATAGCCCTGTACACTCATATGCACAAAGCGATTGGTAATTTTGAAATTCCAAGTGAGCGCATGCACATCTGAGAGGTTTTACCTTTATTTCAGGGGTGAGGATCATGTCAAACTGATTGTAGAACTCCTTTGGGTTAGAAAGCTGGTGTTCCTTAGCTGTTACCAAGAACTTCTCAATTTCAACGAGTGCAGTTTCAGCTCCCTCTTGTGACTGGCACTTGTCCACAGCTTGGGAAGCTAAGAGGTAGATTCCAGCTTCACACCATTGGCTTGCCTTCAAAGACAAATGAGACAAAAGGACTCCATCATCATTGACAGTCCATGTTGTGAAGCGTTGCTTCTACTCCATGGAATACAGATTTGCCCTAACATGTCACTGAAGGGAATTAATGTTACTTCATAACACCCAACAGTTCTGGTCACGTCACCCGACCTGGATAGGTACAACAGCAGCAAGTTCAATCCAGCTCTCGTGGGCTAGATATAGTCAGTCCAGTAACATGTAAAATAAGAATATGCTGAGCAAAGAGGAGAAGTGTTACAGTGGTTGCTGCAAATGGAACCTGTCAGCTGTACGACCTCATTTCAGTGTTCAGTCATGCACTTATCCAAAAAAATGAAATAAATATTTGAACCATATCAAAACTCCCCAAAACTTCTTAGGCATATAGAACTCAGTTAAAAATACTCCAAAGCATTATTTTTTTTACCACAAAAATATTGATAATTCCTGTTTCAGATGAGGCTGGAATAGCATGCAGACCTTTTGAAAGCATTTAGCTCGCTGTTCTAGCTAGATCAGAAAACGTGAAAACAACTGAGCAAGCAGAAAACTGTTCATTTTTAAGTACTAGAATGCATTTGGTTTTCATTTCAAATTTAGGCCTACCTCATTTTTTTCTTAGTTTTATTTCCTACTTTTCATCATTTTAAGATCATAATTATGGGAAGTTACTGCATCAATTTTATTATTAACAGTTTCTGAATGAAATGAAGGGAAAAAAAGAATACATAGTTTTTCTCTGAGCTTGCAAAAGCATTCAGATTCAGTAGAACTTTACCGTGGCTGTTACCCGAGAAGGTTCACTCACCTTATCTAACTGCTTATGCAGCTCAAGAGACTTGCCCAAAATATCATACTTTTTCTTGGTCTCATTGGTAAAGTCATCACAAATACGCCTGAGTTCAACACACTTTGGTCTAATGGAGTCAACTGCATAATGGTTGTTTTGGATGAGCTGTTCTCCATGGAGAGCTAGAGACTGGGCCTTCTCCAAAGGCTCCTGTGAAATTCAAGAGAGAAAAATCCAAAGTCAGATCTTAAAATGGCATGCATAAGAAAGACAGCCTATCTCTGTAGTTCTTGCTGTAGCCTAGAGGTAAAGGTTTGAGATATTAATCTAGCTGATACGTCTTAACTTTGTATTTACATCGAAGACCAACTTGTTTGTCAATGAATATATTGAAACACAAGAGGTTCCATCTGAACATCGGGAACCATTGGAACAGTTTGCTCAGAGAGGTTGTGGAGTCTCCCTCCTTGAAGACATTAAAAAGCCACCTGGACAGCCTGCCCTCTTGAGCAGCCTGCTCTAGGTGGCCTTGCTTGAGCAGAGGCAATGAAAAAGATGACCTCCAGAGGTCTCTTCCATCCTTAATCATTCTGTGATAACTGTGATTCCACGAGCGTATGTCACTGCCTCTCTCACAGACTGGGGACACTTAATATACAAGGGTTTTTTATCTTGCAAAGTTCCCCAAAATTAAAAAAAACTGTATTTTTTTTCACTCACTAATTGCCAGGTTTATAATGCCTTAGGTTTTTTTTTATTCCAAGGTATATTTTGGAAAACTCTTCAGATCCTACTGAGTACAATGTTACTATAACTTTTATTCCTTCAGGCTTCTGCAGAAAAGCTTTGCAAAGATCACAATATTTTTAAATTTTAATCCTATTCTTAAAATATTATCATCGGCTTTTCTGTCTGTTCATGTGCATCTTCCTCCGATTCAACTTGTTTGTTCAGTGCTTTCTAATAATGCTAAATGTGATGCATGTTACAGCTGACCAGCTGATGGAATTACAGAGTCCAAATGTCTGGCGAAGAAAAGTGTTTATTGGAAGGCATGGGTGTTTTTCAAACTGCTGTAAGTTTGAATAGAATAGTGTTAGAAGTTATCTGGCCAGGGTAACCTGTTAAGTATTCTGAACTTTTCAGACTCCAAAGATGGATCTAAACTTTGCTGGTTTGAAATACTGATTTTTGATTCGGATTCTTAACTTTACAAGTAACAAACTGCAACTACTGGGTCTGCACAACCCTGGCTTCTGGAAATTAGGATCTGACTTTTGCAATTTAAAATAATGACTCATGAGAAGAGAGTAAGCATGCTGTAAGGATAGTGACAGAGGAGTGTCTAGAAGATCATGTCTAGAGCAGCTAGAATATTATATTGAGTGCAAACCTGTCCCTTCTGTTCCAGTTGTTTCTGTTCCCTTAGGAGGTGCTCCACTCGAGTCACACTGTCTCCAATGTCAGCAACACTTGCTTGTGCTTCCATGAGGTTATCCAATGCCAGTTTTACCTAAAAAAGAACAACAACAAAAATTTTTAAAAATCCAAAACAAACAAATAAAAAAACAAAACAGCACCCAAAACTCCATCAAAAGAAACTCATAAAATTATAACAAACTTACGGCTTCTAAACATCCACCTTCACTTTTTAGAAGTGTCTGCTTCTCAAGTTTAGTCTTTCAGTGCATTCCAGAATGGAAAAGCAAAGGAATAAGGCAAAAATCAACTATTCTTCAAGGACTGTCCTATTTAGGCCCACACAATTAAAGACCTATAACCTCAGAGTCTATATTACTGAAGAATTTGTATTACTCCAGCCTCTGAGCTGACAGTTGGGGTTTCTGAACTGTCTTCTGTTGACTCTGGTGGGATTGGTAACCTACTGTCACAGAAGTGATATTTGATAACATCACACACAAATGTAAAATGATTTATGAGGAAGTTGGTGTTTCCCATTTTGACCTAGCAGGCTGGTACTTTATTCTCTGTGCCTTATTCAAATGTTGTAAGAGATCTGATAGCTGTCAACAATTTAATTTTTGAATACTCATTTCCAATTTCATAATGAAGGGCTTCCCTCCAAGCCTCTTTTTTGGATCACTAGTATACTCTAAGCATGGGTAAAATTTGACCTTATTTACCAGAGGAGGCTAGACAGAATGAACAAATGAAATACCTCTCTAAAATCATGCTCAAAGTGTCGAAGCTGCAGGCATTGTTCTAGTTTTAGGTGATGTTTGGTCCAAAATTGATCAAAAGCCTTTTCTGTTTCATCCAACTGAGCCAATAACCTGGTAAGAAATTAGAATGAAAAGAACTTACTTATTTCCTATAGTTAATTTCTTTTAAATTATACCAATTGATGGCAGAAAGCAGAGTAGGGAGATAGTGGGGAGCCCACATCTATGTAAGAAGGTTCTGTGTCAACTTTTCCCTAAGCAAAAGAGAATGAAATTTGCAATGGGACAGGCAGGAGTGTGACTGATGAGTGACAACCACATGGATCCACTGTTGTAGCCTCCTCACCTGCGACAGGAACACATTGCTGTTCCATGTGCGGGCAGCCAAAGGCAGCTGTCTCTCCCTAGCTTTCACCCACTTCTTCAAAGATAATTCACATCAGGCTAATTCAAATAAAATATTATGCAATTATTATTTTAATGAATGTCTAAAGCAGAGCTCTACAACTTGTTAATTTTCTTCACCCATCAGAAGTAGGCAAGGAAGGACTGAATAATTTTTCCAAGTCCATTAAAAATAATAAATCAGAAGCTCGTAATGACTCCCATGGACATTGTTTCACTTTGTGGAAACGATGGATTATTTATTCTCAAAAGAAATTAGTATGAAGGTGTTATACATCTTCAGCAATATGTCTGACACCAGACTAGTAAGTCTTCTCTGAATATCCTGTATTTCAACAGATGGGCACTCATTGGGCAGGCAGGGGATCAGGCCAGATCTCCTAGAAGCCTGGTGTGTGCTGGAATCATCAAGTCATTGGCACAAACACCAATAGCTCCCTCCTCTTCCTCTGAAAAACAAAGTTCTGGTTTCAGTCTATCCCTCTAAAAAAGTGTTTTCAATCAAAGGTAGTTGTTGAATTCAAGATGAATTTGCAAATTCCTTTGGGATGACTGTTTAAAGGATTTTAAAGTATTCAGTGAAAAATATCAGCTCAGCTTTACTTTTGGCAGCTTTGTTCCCAGTGAATGCAGACACACTGAAACAGTAGCATGGCATTTCGCTTTCCACTGCATCACGTGGCACAGCAGAAACTTCTACACAGTCACTAAAAGCTTTATGGTAACAATGAGCACTGTAGGAAGGAATAGGAGTTTCTCTCCATGCAGCTGTGAAGGGGTAGGTTTCAGAGCGTCATCTTCATCCGTTCCTCCCCCAGGGATTCCGCAAACACGTGCAAGCACACACTCTCTCATCTCATAGGGATTCAGATGCCGCTTTCTAACCAGGCATAGAAGTTTGGAGCGTGCATATGTAATGGAGAAAGTAAGTCCCACGTTGAAACTTCAGCCAGGTAGCTAGTAGTCCAATCAAAAATTACCAAGAAATTCAGGACTTGTTTGAACTTACCTTGACTAATTAATCAAATAACTTCCTCAAAGATATTCCCTTCTGTTACGTGTTCAATAAATCCTGAAAAACTCAACCGGTGGAAATTTATAACCAACATATTTAAATTATTTAAATTACACTTGCATTTCTTAGAATAAATTAACAACTTTCACAAGGTAATTTAGCTTCACTGACCTTTCTACTGTTGCCACATTTTCCAGTTCATCTGGACTAAGTTTGCTGTTGGCGCTTCGAGTGACTGGCTCCCTAATGCATGTCAGTAAGGTGGCCCCCTGCTTCACAGCTAGTTTCAGCTCATCCTGAGGGAAAAAAACCAAACAAACAATCCAAACAAGTTGTATGTACTTATTCTAACAACACTCACATCTCTTAGATGGACAAGACAGTAATGCTAAAGAAGGATTCTTTCAATAGGTATTAAATAGTTGGAAAAAATATAAATGCTTACCAAAGATGATATGTTTTTCTAGAAATGCAGAGACTAAATTTATTCACTTTGAATAGCAGGTATATTGCTGAGAAAGGGAATAGTATGTAACTTCTGAGCAGATTGAATTTCTGACCAGGCAACTTGCAGAATAAATTATTCTACCACAAATGGAACGTGTGCCACAGATCGTTCAGTCAGCTGGGCGACTGCTGAGACACTGCACTTCGTAATTGCACTCTGCATCTGCTCCAGTGTGAGTTCACCCATTCTGAGGAACTCTTCATCAGGAGCCCAAGCTATTCCAGATGTGATCCCATCACACCCTCTCATATAGTAAAGTGACATTTCCCTGTTCTATCATTCCTGAAGCTGTAAAAAGTCCTTTTGCATAACTGAATCAAATCAACCTCCCGAACCCAGGTTTCTCTCCTTTTCAGTCGTTTCCACACAACAGACTCCCAAACAATAGCAGAAAATTCTGTTACATCAAAAATTATAACTATGCTGATGGAGCTGTCATGAGACAACTTTCACCTTCAGCTTGCTGTGGTGGTCAGTGTGTGCAGACAGGAGGTCCTCTGTGCACTGCACATCGTTGGGAAGTTCAGTCTCTGCTAGATCTGTTCCAAAGGTCTGTAGCATCTGTGCTATTGTTTTTACTGTCATTGCGAAGTTTTCAATAGCCTGAAAAAGCAAGAGCATAAAGTCACAGACCGATTAGTTACCCTTAGCCCTTTAACAATGCTTAGCCCTTCAGGCACACTGTGCTGCAAGTATTGCATGTCTGTACCGCTGTGCATGTTGCCCTTTCTTGGGTGGGTATGCTAAAAGCTACAAATTAAATCCTGTGTCACAAATGACCTTTTCATGGGCCTACAAGTATTGTTATCTCCATGAACCAGCTGAGGAACTCCCAGAGCTTAACTGACGTAACAAAACCACAGAGGGCACCAGTTTCAAAGCTGGGACTGGAACTTCAGATCCTCTGCCCGTGCTTGCTGGGAAATTATAAATTTTGCTTGCTGTCTTAAAAATTTTAATTAAGGCTTTAAGTTGAGGTTCCTGAAGTATATAGGGCAAAGCCTATTTATATTTATACTTACATCTATGTTTATGTTTATATTTATATTATTTATACTTCTATTGCCATTGTTCACTCAGTAACAATCTATATTCCCCCCACTTCTGAAAATGCACATCTCCATCCTGCCTAAATGTACTAGATGTGTTCCAGTTACTTCCCCCATCTGTTCATATTAGTACACAAATACAAGCAAAACTTATTGCAAAATACAGTTAAAATGCATAAATTCATTGGAGCATTGCTGTTTCCTTATCACTTGGGTGCACCAACACAAAACCTGTCAGAAATCTGTGGTTTTACTGAAGAAAGGGGAAGTGAGGAAGGCTTAAAAACAATGTGCCTTTTCAGCATAGAACTTAATGTTCAGACTTGTGATACGTGATTAAAACCTTTATATCTAGCAGCAAGTAACTGCATGGGATGTTTTTTCATGATCATGCCCCAATTTCTTTAGGGACTGTGTTGTCCTGTAGAGCTCTTTACTCTTCACACTTTCTATCTAACCCACACTTTCTATCAACCCACTGTTGAGTCATTCAACAGCACTAGGGATGCTCTTACACCCAGTCAAACACTACAGAGCTGTTGCAAGTTGCATTCCCTTCTCCAGCAACGATGGGAATTCCTCATTGGTAACCGTGACGGTTCAAACTATGCTGTGTGCTCAGTGAAGAGCAAACTGGAGGTAGAGTGTGATTCAAAAGGCGGAGAGAAAAATTACATCTCACGTGTATCATCTGAAACATGCCCCAGATGAGGCAATGCTAGCAGAATTCATAGCCATCTCTCCTCTTTTTCTCCATAAATTCATGCCTGCTTTCAACGTAAACAGTAGAAAGCCACATATGCTCTGGTTTAGAGCTTAGCAGCTGGAGCCTGCTGTTCTGGCATTGAAACTACTGGATTAAAGTTGGCCAAAATGTCACGCTTCTGACTGCAACACAAATAGAGCCACTCATGACCAAAGGCCATTTGCTAAAAGCCAGAAAATGTAGTCTGTGGGCAAGAAAGATCCTCAGCTCCTAGACATTCACGATAAGAAAGCAGAAACAAAGGGCAATGCAGGGGGAGGTTGCTGTGTCACTACTATTTAGCTAAAGTGTAAAGCCATTTCAGAAAAAAACAAAAGCACTGGCAGGACAAGATACCAGAGCACTGAAAGAAGCGGCAAAGGGGATGAAGAGCGCAGCTCAGCAAGACTGAAATCAGGTTGTTTCAAGGTGCCATGGAGACTGACACTTCCCTGATGACAACCTTTCATCCAGCAGAGATTCCTCGGCTGACTGCACCACAAGTTTATCAGTGTTTCATGCCATAGCACACTTGCCCCCATCCTCTCCTGTGCGTACGAGTAATAAGTTGTTTCATATACCTAAATTGTATCTGCGGGGTTTTTTTTTTTCAAGTCACTGTGCTTGGTAAAAGTTTTTCAAATTAATTTAATGAGAAAATCTGGGGATTACATAGCCACACTCACCTCAAATCTTGGCTCACTTTTATTGTTGTATTTTACCAAACTATATATTCATGCTTCATGTAAACTCCTGTCATGAATAAACAATACAGACTTTCTTGTGCCTCTTTTTACTCCCGTTTCTCATTTTTTTGAGCCTTTAGCTGTTTGAAAGCTCATATAGATGACTCTTTCAGACTGACCCCTCCTGCAAGGACAGTTTCATTTTTTTGGTACTTTTAATACCTAAGTCTGCTCACCTATCTCAATCCTAACCTCACTGTAGTCAACACAGCTATAAATGTAGCAAGCCAGTGTTAGAGGAAGTTCAGCTCTGTGTTTGAGTATCCAGAAGCCTGAAATATTTGGTGGTTCTCAAGGACAGTAAAATTTAATTTTATAAGAACAGTAAATCACAGAAAATGAAAGCAGGAAAGTTACAAAAGTGATTTGACTTAAGAAAGCTACTTCATAAAAGCTCTTTTTCCAAGAGCTGCAGGACAGCAACGACAGATTCAAACCCAGGGCTGCTCAGAACAGTGCAAAACTGTGGAGCTACTTACATGTGAGCTCTATCATACCAGTCTCACAAGCAGACCCACAAAGACAGATAAAAACGTTGTATAAAGTCTCCGGGAAATTAGTTTATTTTCCAGGATCAGGACTCGGCTTTGCCCATTTTTGCTTACACAGGATAAGACAGTTGGCAGCTAATGTTCCAGAGTTTGGAGTCTGTTTTTTTGAAACTGTCACCTTTCCTGGGCACCATAATTAATTCTTTACATTGTTTCGAAAAAGCCACTGAAATGCACTAACGAACCCAAAAAGGGAACAAACAATCAAATATGGAACAAGTTTCCTCAAAGGCAACAGAACAAAAAGCCTATCTGCCTTCCTACAATTATTAACTGTTCTTCGGTTACTCGAAAAAAGACTCAGCTGGAGTGCGTGTTTATGCAGCACAGAAATTAAAACAAAGGAAAATAAAATTTAGTGCCTGGAGTATTTTTCTTCTCTTAAAAACATGGGCATAATTAATCATTAAAGTGAGAATTTTGACCTTTTATTCAGTGAAGTGCTAAAGCATGTGTTCAACTTCAACCACGAGCTGAAGGCCTATGAATCTCATCAACTATTCAAAAGCTAAGAATGTGCCAAAGGGGCTTGCTGAGTAAGAACACCGTAGCACTATGATGCCCTAGTCGAGATACAGATGACTACTTCTATTACAAACTTTTTGGGAATTTACCTTTCTCTATTTGAGTCATGGATTTCCTCTTTCCCTGTGTTCCTAATAGAATCCATGGGCTGAAATGCAGCTGAAGAGTTACTACTTAATGGTTGCTCTACATTCATCATCTGGACAATTCTGGGTGTAGACATGTGTAAGAACTCACGGTTCGGTGATGTATCCACTGACTGTGGCCATACTCCAGGGTTCCTCCCAGCTCCCGTGTCAGCTGACTTTTGTCAATATAGCCATGCAGATCAGAGACAGAATTTAACATGATGATCTGAAATGAATCCGAACACAATGGACTGAGAGAAAGAAAAAAACCCTTTGAATTGTTGTTCCTACGATCTGGGTTTGCCTTAAATATAATGACCAAACTGTAGTTCCATCAGCAGCAATAAGTCCTCATTACGTATTTGTTCCTACAGTGGATACAGTTTATTTCCACTGGATTTCACCTTCTCAGCATGGCCATCCTTGAACTAACCATAATTTGGTATAATCTCACTCCTTTGCTTGGCTGAGGATGCAGTCACTTTGCATGTGCATCGAGAACAAAAGTATGGTATTTATAAAGTTCACACAAACTTCCATCAAATAATTGTTATATTTTTGTAGATAACTGTTATTACAGAGAAATAGAGGAGCAGGAAGATTAAACATCTCCCTCAACACCAACCAATTGATTCAGGGAAGTGCTCAAATGAGATCTCTGAGAATAAGAGGTCTTTTCAACCTTTTCAGTTCTATCATTTTTATGGCACTGTATGTCCACTGAGTTCACTTGCATTATTCCATTTTAAACCACATTGAAAGAGAAAGAAGAGTCAAACCTAAATCCATTTTCTTACTTTAAAACATCTCCCTACCACTAGATCTGCCTAATGAAAGCAAAAGCAGATTTGCATCCAGCTTCAGGTAAACTGTATTACTTTTTGGCAACCACTGTAAATCTGGCAACACAAGTGGTTACACAAGTAACATACATGTATTTAATTATGTCTTGTTCTAATAGCTAGAAAACACACCATGATTTCAGCAACAGAAAGACATGATGTTGATAACAAATGACTAGAAATTTTAAACCTTAGACTTTAGTCTATATCAAATGTGTAAGTTCACTCTACTGTTCAAAGAAAGGAGGCAAGAGAGTGTATAGTCTAGGCGGATAGTGTGCTAAGAAAACCCTTGAGAACAAACCAGAACAGTTTTTTAGCTGATCTCTGTTACAGAATCATTCTAGAGTAATTCAGGTTGAAGGGAACCTCAGGTCTCCAGTCCAACTTCCTTCTCAAACCTGGGTCAGCTGTGAGATCAAACCAGGTTGCTCAGGGCTTTAAAAACCTCCAGTGACTGAGACTGTACGAGCTCTTTGGGCAGTCTGGCCCACTAACTGATTATCTTTGTAGGGAAAGAGTTTTTCCTCATATCAAGTCAAAACTGCCTTTGTTTCACTTTCTGTCAGTTATCTCTTGTCCTACCGTCATGCACAACCTGGCTGCATGTTCTCAGTAACCTGCTTAGAGGGACTGGAAAGCTGCTGCTGTGTCATATTAACCCTCCCAAGCCTTCTCTTCTCCAGGCTATACAAGCCTGGTTCCTTCAGCATCTCGTCATAGAGCACATGCTCCAAGCCCTGACCTTACTGATGATGGCTCTCTGTTGACCTCACTCCAGATGAGTCTTGTTCTTGTACTGAGGGAACCAAAACTGGACAGGGTGTTCCCAGTGTGATCTAATGAGAGCGTTATAAAGGAGGACAATTGCTTGCCTCAGTCTACTGGCTATTAATACTGTTGCTGTTAGCACGGGATGCTGATAGCTCCCTTTGCTGCCAGTGCACGCTGCTGGCTCTGTACAGCTTACTGTCTACCAGGCTCACAGGTCCTTTTCAGCAGAGTTGCCCCCAGACATTCAGGCTACAGCCTGTACTGTTGTCATCAATACAACACTGTTGCATTGTTGTGAGGGAGGGAGGTCCTTTCCAATTGCAGGACTTTGCATTTGTCCCTTTTGTATTTCATACCATGCTGGTCAGCCCATTCCCTGAGTTCATCTTCCAGTGTCCCAGTCTTTGAGTGCGCCAACTGCTCCTCCCAGTTTAGTGTCATCCGTAAACGTGATGACAGCACACCCTGTTGCCTCTTCTAGCTCATTGATAAAGATGATAAACAGGGCAGGTTCCAGCAGATACCACTACACCACTCCACTTGTTGCCCACCTTCAGGTAGAGTATGACCTGTTAGCTATTATCTTCTGAGCTCAATCACATAACTAGTTTTTAAATCCAACTAGTTGTCCACTCATCCGGACTATGACACTGTAAGTTGGATATAAGAATATTGTGGGAGACACGTGGTCCCACGGACCTGTACAGGTTGAATATTCTCAAGTAGTCCCTGACTCAATTCTTCTTCACTTCCAGCAGTACATCTTCTCCTTAAATCCTGCTTTTCAACACAAAGGCCAGAAGATCTTACTGGTGAAGAAACAGGCAAAGAAAGCAGAGTACCTCAGCCAAAGCTAAAGGGAAAACTATTCCCCAAATGTCTTACCAAAGGCTGTTCTGTTATACTCAAAGCCAGAAAACTGAAAAAACCCACTACATCGTCTTGGAGTAGCCTCTGACTGGAATGTGAAGTCTATGCTCTACTTCTGAACTGAAAATCACCTTAAGAAAATAAGTCTTAACTGCTTTTTAGCTCTTCCCCATCAGAGCTGTTGCTGATAAGCCAGAAATCTTTTGATACTCTAAACTTCACTAACCTACAGAGAAACAGTCATGCAGTTTTATTTAAGGAAGATGTTTGCTTTAACCTGATATGCTCAGCTTGAGTCACAAAGTAAGTCTATTAATATTGCCAGCTATGGTGCTACCCAATAGGGCACAGGTCTTTGCGCCACAGGCAACTCTGCAGAAGAAAGCCTAGGAGCAATCCAACATTCATCTAAGAAACCAATCTTACAGAGCATCAGCATCTCCCATACTTCTTGCCAGACTGAAGACAGCCATGTTCAGTAAGCTGGAGAACACAAGAGAGTAGCAGTTTAGAAGAGGAGGGCCTGCGTAAGCAGGTCAGCAAGGAACACAGAGTTGTGGTGGGGTTGCTGCACGAACCATGGGAAAGAAGTCACAGTCTACAATGGTCAAAGAATTGCCTGCTATGGACGAATTATGCAGCATTTCGTGTACACTGTGGAGATGCTTTAACTCACTTTCCATGACGGGAGATTCCTTAGGTAAATCTCTGGGCATTCCTTTTGAATTCTCAGGTTTTATCGCAGATGAACCCTGGTTTATTTCCTGTATTTCTGCATCTTGCTCCTGGGTAATGATATTTAATCAAATCACTATCTCAATAGAGATTTATCTCAGGAGGCCTTATTAACCACATTTGTATGTCAATACATTGTATAAATTCTACTTTTCCTTATTGTGTCTGGTTCATTATTTTAGCCTTTATTTCCTGCTCCTGTTTGATCTCCTGGCTCCTACTCAATCCAATGTTGATTTAACTCAGCAAATCTATTTTACTAAACATATTTGCAGTCTGATAGCTCCAATAAAGTCTATAACAAATGTTTCCTTAACAAATGCACACCATGTTCTTAAGGCCCCTTTTGAATGCTCATGTCCTGGCCCTGACTCGCTTAGAGCTGCAATAAGAAATGCAACCGGGGCCCAGTTATGACATGAATGTTGTCACAGTGCCAAACACACAACATGAACAAACAACCTGCAAACAATTTAAAATATGATGGTGATATTAAAGATGGGTACTGATACCTAGTTCTCTGAGTAAGGATATCTCTGATGGGACAAGAATTCTTATGCTTGGCATCTGGGATGCTGTTCCTCAAGGGGAACAAATAGATGTTGCCCTCAGTAACTTACCCATTCTGAAACTGAGGTACACAGGGACATGATGGGTTGCAAACACAGGTGAAAGGTCCCTCCAGAGAGCACGGCAGACCCTAGGAACTTAGGACACCTCTAGCACAGCCCTCAGCAACTTACAGTAGCATCAGACATATGTGGACAGACTGTCTATAAATCTGGCAGGCTGTCTACAGATACCTGGGTAGGAAGCAGGCAGATCTAGCAGCAAGCATATCATGCTCTCAGTTTTTGTAAGATTGCTCTCTGAGTTCTGTGGACGTACTCAAGATGGCTCAAAATCTGAATGTCCAAGAAAACCCCAAGCTAAATTCATATCTTTATTTTCTTGCCTCGAAGAAAGAAGCTACTATTTAATAATGCAGTGCTTGACCCCTGCCTAGAATTAACCTCCATTCCAACTTTGATAGTTTCAAGTCGGATTTGAAATGCAACACTGTCATCAAATACACTGCTAAAAGTGTCGAAGACGCTGAATTGTTAGAAAATACTGGTCCTTGTTCTTGATGAAGTTGTCTCTTTATGGGCTGCAGTCACTAGCATAACAGTTGCTACAGTAACAGACACAGGCTTATTAAATACAGGAACATCCATGTTTTAAGGTGCTATAAAATTAAAAGATTCTGGTTTGTAATCAAACATACATTTTTACATCAGTCTTGCATTTTGATTACCAAAAAGTGCCCTTTGTGAAACTACAGTCAACATTACAATTTAATCTACAGTAACCAAACAAATATTCATGGTTCCTTTTCTGAATGCATTATAATAAATGGGCTTCTGTCTCTTGCTTCAGAAGAATCATCGTGTCTTAAACACCTAAGTTTCAAACTTAGGTATAGACAGAGCTAGAATTTGTTGAAGAAAAAGCATAGGTATTTTGCAACACAATATACAACCACAAACAAAATCCAAAACAATCATATGAAATCAGTCCAGTAAAGTAATTGTGGAACACAGTACGAGTCTGGTCCAGGATGAAATATCCTCAATAATCATAATTCAAGTTAATTTATAAAACACTTCGAGACCACATGCAAACATGCAGTTATGAACAACTCCCAAAAGAACTCTCAAAGAATAATGTAAAACTTAAATATTTTCAGGTTTCATAACATGCTTCAAATCCCATTCTCACCAACACACAGTATATGCCAAGTGCATTTAAAAACTAGTGAAAAAAACCAAACCCTTTGAATCTTGAGGGCATGTGGATCATAAAAGGCGTTAAGAATAGGCAATGCTATTCAAGCACGTAACAAGGGCACTGTCAGCAGTCCCATGGATAATACACAAAATAGTGCAGAATTCAGCCCTAGCCTTTCACTGCTCTGTAGTCCTAAATACTTATGTTTGTCACTGAAAGGAGAAGATCCACCTCTGCCTACATCAGGGGAATGGCTCCACTGAGTTAAGATGCCAATACTTAAAAAAAGTCACGTCTTAGACTGACCTTCCACATGGGTACATGTCCATTTAATACTGTGAAGCATCCACTGGTAATTAACTCTCTGGAATTACTATTACATACCCTCTACGGGCCCATATAAAAGTCCTAAACTGCCACTTGCAATCAAATTTTGGTTACTGGGTTACAAGAAATTGCTGACACCTAAGAACTGTGAATATGGAGATAAAGAAAACACATGGGCAAAAAAAATGTATGCTTACCGGTACCTTCATTTTAAAGTCATCTCGGTAGAGTTTAATGCCAATGTCAGCGATCGTCCTTTGGATAAAGCGGGAGGGTCGCAGGACAAACACCAGCTGCAGATTCCCCGGAAATGCTCCCTGTGAGAAATAGAGAGCTATTAGAAGGCATAACTCTGCCTTACATGAAAGTCAAGGGAATTTTTAGCCAAGTGTCTCCCAAAAGAAGAAAAGCAGGTAGGACTTATTGAATCTTGCTCAGTCTGGCTCCTGATAATATCAGCCGGTCCATTCAGCACATGTCCATGGTCACAACCTCTGAAGCCAATGGAAAGACTGGCCCACGGACTTTACTGCCCAGACATGCATTTCTTTCTAATATGTATTTAGCACAGAGCTCTGAAGTTTCCGCACTAGTGCCTTCCTTCCCCAGATCTGAACCACACCAAGCCCCCTTTGCGCTACCACCACGCCAAAAGTTTTCCCATTTTTGTAGGCTGCAGCCACTAGAGGGCAAAACTGGCCACCCACGTTGGACTTGGTGAAAGAAGCTGGTGGTGCAAATGAATTCCCCAGGCTGACCTACCTTCTCACTCTGGAAAGGGTTTTTAATCTTTTTAAACTAACTCATATATTTTTCCCCACACATAGGCATTCCACACATTCATCAGACATGACCCTGTCTGCAACACCCAGCCTACATCTCTCACGCACTCTTCTGAGCTCATCAAGCACAAAAAAAGAGAACAATTTCTAGAAGAGACCAGCTAAAAAGAACTGAGAATGAAAAGCAAGTCTGTCTAAATTCCTTGAAAAAAATTAAAGTGACGTTGGTCATCCTTCCATCCAACACCTCTGTGTATAAGCACTTGCTCCTGACATAGCACATATTCCTAGTAATAGATGTATAAAACCTGCTGCTTTTAGCAGCACTGAAAGTCAGTACTTAGACTTTTGCAAATAAGATATAACAAGCTATTAAGCGCTTCTGACAGAGATCACTTACTACCACGCAAACACAAGCCCCTTGGGGTCTGGTTTTTTCCTAAGCAGGCCACGTCATCACTCCTCAGTGCACAGAAGGGTATCTCTGTTATAATCTTCTAGGAAACAAATTCAAATTATGAGCATTTATATTGCAGTCAGCCCAGCAAATAAGGAATTTGTCCTAATTCAGCAGTAAACAAGGCTGTGCAATTTGTTACTGCAGCTTCCTCCCTCTCTTATTTAACACTCCTGAGCTTCAGGGCATGGAAGAATCTGCATCCACAGCTAGAAAACAGGAGCTAAAAATGAGCACACGAGATGGTACCCTATCCTGAAGGTTCAGCACATAATTTTAATTTCTAGAAGATAAATAACAAAAGCAAGCACTTACTGCTATCCGTGTCAGGGATGCCTTGACTGCGCTCCATTTGTCCCGTCGTCTGTCTATGATGATGATGAATCCGATGCTGGCAGCCTCCAGACTGCAAAACAGATGAAATAAGTACGCTGGGTTACACGGCGATACTCTTGTTCCAAGGAAGTGCATTGCAGCAAGAGACGGCCTCTGTCAGATCACCCTCTAAGCCCATTAAGAAAATGCAACATACAGCGGAAAGAATGACTATTTGGCAGAAATTCACATGAAAATGAAAGCCAGTGGATTTTCTCTTCCCAACATAAGGCTAGCAGCTCACACAAAACATGAATATTTTATCTGCTAAATCTCTCAGCTGCTCTCCTGTCAAATCCAGGTGACATGAATCCCTCAGGATCATGAATTACACTGCGCTACATTGAAGACAAAAAACTCAGATCTTGTTTTTTTCTGCAAAGTAATTCAAGTTATAAGACACCTCACTTCAGTCTTCATTCTCCAAGTATGCTGACATCTGACAGGGACACTTAGCTCCAGAGAGTCAATATCCCCCAGCTATCCCCACCTTGCTGTGTACACAATGCCCAGGAATTCCAGTATACAAAGCAGGAATGGAGAAGTTGCCAACCACAAACTGGTTATAGGGTTGAAAGTCATTCAAAAGTATCCTTCTAACATATTGGCTAGAATAACAGTTACTGTTCCTTTCAGCACTTATCAAGGAGGATCTATGCGGCACTGATCTCATGCTCTATCCCATCTATGTAGACCTTATAAATATCCCATCCTCTCTCTCAAAAATGACTGGTGTGCAGAGCTTCAGTGAGACTGCTCTACTCACTGCCTTTGAAGAGTGCTCAGAGTTGCAGAAAATCCCTTGGAAGCTAATATGCACACATTGAGAAAAAATCTCAAGAAACTCCATCAGAGCAAAATGGCTCAGCCATCTCTGGACAAACCAGAGGTAAGCAAAAAGAGTATAAATATCATAATTAAAGGACATACTACAATCAAATAGCTAGTCATAAATTAAGACCAAAAGAAATTGTATAAAACATTTCCTTGATCCCTTTTCCATCGTCCATACAAGAAGCAACTCAGGAACCCTATTTTCATGAGTCATTTTGTGCAAATTCATGTCAATAATCCACTGAAGTGCACCAACTTTAGCAACTCCAAGCTTCTGCTGCAGCTCTGCAGGATCAAGGACAGCAACCTGAAAGCAAAGGGTCGTGCAGATCTGGGATGCCATGCAAATATTCCTAATAGTTCACACTGGTAATAGGAAATCCCTCTCGATTTCCTACTTCAATATGTTTTACAGCATTCTTCTGAGAATTACAAAATTCCATGACAATAGATGACCTTTCCTCTTGAGCAGTGTACCATGCAGCTCTTTATGTGGATGGCAGAAAATGTGCTCGCAGCAATGCCTCTCAAGCAAGGGAAGATAATTCATCAGTTTCTCCTTTTTTATATATATACACAAATACAGACATGTCTTTCAACTGCCTGACAAATGTTTGAAGGAAAAAAGCGACCAGTGTGGTCTGGTCTCTGTGTATTTGCTCTAGATGTTATGAAGAAAAGGTTCAGATGAAGGCAACAAAGAAACTGTGTGTATTGTAGATTGTCAGAGAAAGGGTGCAAGAAATTGAACACAGAAGTCTCAACCTGAGGGCTTTCTAACCTACCTGAAAGTCTGCATTGGATTTATCAAACTGCTTCTGCTGCACAGGACCAGAAATGGCTTTGGAAGACTGGCAGGCATGCAAGGCCTGGGCAAATCGGCCTCGGCCTCCAGACCACCAGGTAGCATCTCTGTGGACAGGGTGCCTGTCCTGCCCCATGGAGACACAGAGGCTGAGGTCAAGCTTTTTCTCTCTGCCTTGCCCACTGATGGTACTGCATTATAGGTGGGGTGCTAGGAACTCTGGTTACATCTCGGATAGAGGAGGTTGGGGTAAACTTGCTGACAGCTGGGGAAATCAAAATGAGCACAAAGTCATGTGTCATTTTCCTCCTTTGCTTGTATGATACGTGTCCAAAAAATGCTTTTTTGCTTAGCAATTTGCCAAGAAACATTTATGTCACTACTGAAAGAAAACAACTGCTAGAAATTAGGTTGCAAATGCATTTAGGAGTCACAGTGGAAAGGAAAAGTAGGGCAGCTTTTGCTTCTTGGTTCCTATTTAACACTCCCGGCATGGCATCTCATGCCAGGCAGAAGGCTCCTCAGCATCAGAGCTGCACATTGGTCTGCCAGTCCCTGTGCCAACAACAGCCCCAGTTGCTTTGTTCACAGCAGATGACCCTGGAAGCTACAAGCCCCCAAGTCTTCCACCTAATACAACCACCCCAAAAGGCAAAAAAATCCAAAACACTGAGAAGGTGTCAAATAGAAACATGCTCTAAAAACCAGGTTGATATGGGTTGCACCCAGTTCCGCGGCCTAGGGAACAGGAGACCACCCAGTTAACACCGACTGCTGTCTGACCATCCGGTCCATGGAAAATTGATTTGTGAAAGCCAGGATCATACTCATTAACAAATACTTGAACACTCTCCTACACACTATCCACCAATTCAGACTAATCAGAATAAAGTCTTAAAACATTAGATACTAATAATACTAACAGCTGTCACAATGCAGTGCTCCCAAGAACAATCCCAGCACCCTCGCTGGAGCCTTGTTAAAGCACAGACTCACACATGCTCTGGCCCCATACAGGTGGAGGTTAGTTACCTCTTCTATTTACAGTTCTTCAAATGACCAGAGAAATGAGTAATCACAAGACACGTGTGTCCCACTTAGGTTTCTTTCCTCTTACAGGAACAGGATTTGATCCAAATATCTGGTTAACCACAACAAATACAAAATATGCTTGTTCTGACTAATTATTTCAATAGAATAGTGTTACAATTCAACATCCCTGTTGCTTACAGTGTGTTCCTGAAACCAGTCTAATGTTTAGAACAAAGTTATTAGTAAAATAATGAGATACAAAGGGGGAATTAAGTCAACAAAATTCTCTTTTCAACAGTTGTGTGTTTAGATGACCTTGGAAAAGGCTGTCTCTTTAGTAAGCTTTATGTATTTTTGACAGCCATGTTAATTTTTGAGAACCATGTTAAAGCAGCAGGGAAATGGGAATGTAAGAGGACGTAATTCAAATCAAATGGATCACCCAAATACAGCCTCTACTCCAAAGAAGCAGAGAATATATATTGGAATCAGTATCTAATTATATTTTCAGCTGAAACTCACACTAGTTTGTAGGTGCTGAATATCTCTCAGACAATAGTTGGACACACAGAATCGGGTTCAAATCTGATGCAGTTCCATTGAAAACAGTGATTTTTTAACAAAATGACCAACAAAGTTGGTGTGTTAGCTGAAGTTAATAAAATGCTGAAGTTGATCTAAAGATATACATCATTCCACTAATGAGAGGTTAATAAAAATGAGAAAAACATGGTTTTCACAAAATTTATGGTGTAGCTAAACCACAAGTAACTATATCCCTAAGCACCATCGAATGCACAGAGAAATGGCCTTGTCTTGCCCATCTACCTGGTCTGAGAGATTGACTAAAGGCTTTCTAAGAGGAGTGTACATTGAGGATTGGAAGTCTAAAAGGATTCAGATGCAGACCCTTCAAGATATCTTAGTGAGCAAACTGCAACGGAAGTAACCGACAAGACAGCATCTACCAAAAGCAACAAGTACAACTGTGATTTAAACAAACACAAACATATTAGTGCCAAGTAAAACTCGCCTCTGTACCTCAGAACTTTTAACTCCCATTTTTAGAAGTTCTGCAAATATGTAGACCAAAAGTCACTTAAAAGGGATCTTTTCTATTTTTTCAAGTACCTGTCCATCAATGAGCAGTTCGTTTCTCAGATGTTTTTCTGCATGGGGATTTGTAACAGCACAAAAACAGCCAGGCATTAGACACATCAAGAAAAAATTAAATTCACCGATAATAGGAACAAGAACTTATGAAATACAGATAGAGACAAGCAAATGCAAAAGAGAAGCAGCAAAGGAATTTTCTCATTAAGTTAGGCTTGGCAAGAGTGGTGATGGCAGTGGCGAGAGCTGGGAACAGCAAACATATGAGAATGGGAACATTGCTTATCAGCTGCCACTGCCAATCGCAGTGTTGCAGGTCAGTTAAAGAGAGATCGAGGAAATGAAAGATGAAATAGATATGTGTACAACGATTTGGATTTAAACACGAGAAAAGAGCAAAGAAGAGCAAACTACCACTGAGTGTGCAGTCCAGCTGTGGTGGGGCGCTACTCACAGCTCTCTCCCTCCAAGACCAAGTGTAATAAATACTTGCAGCTGGCTGGTAAAACAAAACCTGCCAGTCAGTCGTTCCTGGGACATGGGGCTGGGGGAGGAAGGCAAAGGCCAGAACACTTTACTACACAAAGAGTAGCTGCAGAAGAGTACGAAGAACAAGCCAGGGCATGAGATCTAAGAGAAATGTGTCAGGGTAAAATGAGAATCAGGCCATTAAGCAAACAGTTTGGGTATCTATTGCAGTACATGCCATTTACAACATTGAACTTACTACATTGTTTGAGATTAAATGGGTAAAAAAATAAAGAATAGACTTAAAAACTACATGACTTGAAAAAGGAGGAAAAGAGTGAGGAGGGAAGATGAGAAAACCACATGATGCTAAAAAGCAAACCAGAAAGATGTGGGAGAGTATCTACATCATTCAAAATCACTCTGGCAGACTATGCAGAGGCAAGCAGCAAAGAAACCACTCAGAAAGATCCATCTCTGTAAATCCTGGCTGCCACAGGTTGATGGATGCAACACGACAAGTGTCTAAGACAAGAGAGGTACCTTTGGACAGCATAAACCTCAAAATGGTTTATATCAACCCTGCTACAAAGCTAGACCTCAGCCTTCTGCAATGTTATTTCCTGCTTTTCACCTTAATGTTCAGGGTAGTATCGACTTCACTGAGGTAACCCAATGGTATTTGCATGTTTGTTTTTTTGCTGTTTGGGTTGTTTGTTTTTTTTTTTACTAGATAGGGCTGATTTAAGACCTAAATTTAGCCAGAGAAACAGAAAGAGTGTCAGCAAATGATCCTATTTCGGTCAGCATGCTGAAAGGAAAGGCCGTACCAAGGTCCAAATGTCATTTGGCACTAGGGGAGGGATGCAGGCAAACAGCAGTGGAAGAAGTCTAACCAAGATGGCAACATCAGCACAACCAGATGTAAAGCTGAGAAACCCCACTCGTGTGTGTATCCAGAGGAAGGGAGTTTGTTTAAAAACACACACACTCTATCAATGTTTTCTCAGTGTCAGTACTGTAGAATCTCTACCTTCCTTAGGGAAATACATTGGGGTTTCTCCAGTTCTGACAAGACGCATTTGAAGACAATCCTGCATAGCAGATAAACATCAAGCTTACTTCCAAAAATAAATTCTAGCATATTTGCCTAGATTTACAGATGTCGGGCAGAGAAGGTCCCTTTCCTTGAATGAAACGTGTGCCATCAGCAGAGCTGTTCCATCTTCAGCTCTGAACTCAAGTTAGACCCTGAATGCTGATTTGAGGAGGCCAGGAAGTGTTGAATTTCCAGACCTCTTATGTAAGGAGAGAAGGGCACCTGTTCATCAAAGTAGTTCATCCATGTCAATTGGAAAAGAAGGGAATTCTGGTCATGGGGTAAAGCAAGTGAAAAAGAGCCTTCTGGAGCTATCGATTGCAAGTGTGCATAAACCATGCTACTCAACGTTTGTGGATGTGTGTGCTGTAGATCCCTTTGGTGGAGCACCCTCATGAGTAGGTGCTGAACTAGAGGCAAAATTAATCAGATTACAGAAGTATCACTGGGGTGATCTTCAATGCTGGAGAGTAGTTAACGTTTTATATCCCAAAAGTGCAAGGTTTACTTACAGCCCACCCCACATAGTATGCCACAGCTGGTAAGCAAATTTGCTCGGCAACATCAATGCCTGTGCATCTGAATAACAACGTTGGCTGGTTATCTTCATCTTTTCAATGTTTTGTCATAAGAGCACATAAGAGCAATCATTCTAGAGGGACTTGGAAAGTTACGAACTCACTGAATGATGTAATCTGCAATCACAGATCTTATCTCCACAACTAGCACAACCCTTATTCTCCAGGATATGCAGAAACAGACAATACAAAAGACAGATACTCTCTCTACATTTGCCTGGAAAACGATGCTGATTTTTCCGGTTCACAGATCTGTGAAGAAGGAAGCATTTTCTATGATATACAGTGAACTGCTTTTCAAACTACACTTTGTCTTATCTGACTATAACTCCACAGGAGTTAGAGACTATTTTCTTCTCAGTTTGATACATGCACATCCTTAAAAAAAAAAAAAAAAAAAAAAAGGTGAAGTGCTAGCAGAGAAACAAGATGTACAGGAAGGCTGTTGTAATACATATGTAGTATGTAGCACTGCAGCGCTGATGAAAGTAACAAACGCAGTTGCTTTATGCCTGCTGAGATGTATGACAGAGACACTCTGTGCATGGACCAGCCAACTTCAGGTTGACTTTGCTGCACCCAAACAAGTCCCCTACTTATGCCACAATTATATGACGTACAATCGTAATAGGTCACAAAAAGTTTGTTGCTCAGGTTCTTCCTCTTCTAAATTAATACCTTTGTCCCTCACCACCTACATAAAACGTGGCAAGCTTCAAATAGCGATTCAAGAAACCTGGTCAGTCTTTCTAAAACCACTGCAACAAAGACTAGCAAGCTCCCTGGAAAACTCCCATCCCTGCAGTGTAACCTATGATTGAACCTGAGAGTCAAACCACTGTGCTGGTAGGCAGGAAATGGAGGTTCAAACCCCAGCCTGTCACTGACGTTAAACAGGACACTTAAATCAAACTGAGTAGTCACTTCCTCAACACAAGTTTTGATGAGCCTGCCTGCAGCATCAGGTACTACTTACACACACCTCATCATCTGTAAAATAGGCATAGTCAGCTGTCCTGACTAGTAGAGTTTTGAAACTTAATTCATCATTCTTTGTACATTGCTCTGGGATTCCTCAGGGGAAAAGAAAACACCAAACTGATAAACTGAGTCAAAGGAAAGGTCCACCTAGCCTAAGACCCTGTCTCCAGTGTCGGTAGGTAGTGGGTACTGAGGCAAGAGCAGAAGGAGAGTGAGAAGGACAATCTTTCTCTTGAAATATTCTCCCAAGTCTGAGCATTAAGGTATATGTGGATTTCTTCAGCCAGAGTTTGCATCTGAGCCATTGTGTTCAGCTGCCATTGATGGAGTTAACCTTCATGAATTCAGCTAATTTCTTCTGAACTCATCTGTACTTTTGGCTTTCACACAGGCTTAAGCAGCACAACGCATTTCTGTCTATCACGTTGACAATGTATTTGCTAGTTCGCCAACATGTGACAACATTACTGGGAATCACCAACCAGGATACCAAATACAAAGAACTGGGAAACTAGTTTTGTGTTTTTCTCAGCTACTATTGCTGGTTTACTAACCCTGAAGCTGGTCACCCTCCTAGTCCTGAAGCTATTGAAGAAATACATAAGGCAGAGTTTCTTCTGGCAGAACAAAAGCCCTACAGAGCAGAGTAAAACAATGAAGCTGTTAAGTTCACAGTGTGTGGTTTCTCTCAGCTTGCTTTGGCAACTCAGTATGGGGAATACATGTAGGTGGAGCTAGAAAACTTCGAACTGAAACTTGAAGGAGGCACGTTTTCCCTTCATCATCCTCTAAGCACCTTCATACAGATGACCACAGGAAATAATAAATCGCTGCTGTGCTTCTAACTAGCACAAACAGCCACAGCCTAGAGACAGGATCAGGGAGTTAGAAAAATATTAAGCCCTCTTTTTGTATAAACAGAAAGTAATTCAGCAGCCATGCCTTAGCGCTTTTCCTCAGGGCAGTGGACATTGAGTTTGTTTTCCCATCCTTGCACAGCTGAAGACAGAAAGCAAGGAAAACATGCTAGCTGTGGAGCAATCTCCCAATAAGTGAAACATCAGAAAGCACATGGTGCTTGCCAGAATCCCGTCAACAGGGCATCTAGCTTACTTTCTCAGAAAAGAGGAAGCTTGTACAGAAAGTTGCACTGAGAGAATAAGCAGTAACAGGACCTATGTTAAGTTTGGCTCCTTGCAGATGCAACCCTTCCCTTGTTATATCCAGGGCACCAGGAGTTTTCACAAGTGGCCCCTCTTAGCCCCCTTTTGATTTGCCACCTTTACTGCTGCTCTTCAGATCTACAACCCCTCCAACTCAGTTCAAGTTCTGAACAGAAAACCCAACCTGTGTGAACCTTTCTTTGCCAAGCAGAGGATATAAGTGGTTCCCCGGGCCTCCCGTACACAGGAGAGCTTCATACCGACTGGATGCTTGCAGAGTCACTGGTACATCCTGGTAGCACCCCTAAAAGCAGTGAACCAATGAGGAAGTGAAGGTCTCCAGGAAATGAGCAGACATTTGAGCTGAGCCTCACCTGGGAATGCTGGTTAGATATGTGACCACATTCAGAAAATCTTCATCAGGTATGTCACTGAATCCCGCAAATTCTGGAAAGGTTATAATGGGCGCCCCATCCTTCCCTCTTCCTCCTGCAAAAGAGAGGTTGTAAAGATTAGAGGGTCATTTTATGCCTTTGGACAGACTGGTCAGTACTCAAATGGGAAACACTGGTGCATCCCTCATTAAAAGCACCCAGATCCAGTATATTTGTGATCAGCTCCCATTTGATATTATCACTCACTGTAGTTTCATTACCTTAGTTTATTCTAGCTGAGATTCTAGCCTCTGCCGTTTACTTTTAGCTTTTTCAGGAACCTTCTGCATAATTGTGATTAAGTGCTTTCTTTGGTTCTTTGTTTCAAATTTTTTCCTGTATGACCTAATCTAGGTGATCCTGCTCTGACAGAGGGGTTGGACTAAATGATCTTTCGAGGTCCCTTCCAACCCCTGGCATTCTGTGATTTCCAAGTAATTCCTTGTGATAATACCACAACATTTCCCTATGTATGGGTACAGCACTCTCTAACTCCTTCTAGGCATTAAAGGAAAGGAAATAATAGAGCATACAAGTTTCAAATACACACATACAACCCACGACAAAGGCCTAGGACCAATTCAGTCTTAGATGCTTCCTTAACAAAAAACATGATCCAAGTGCATGGAGTATTTAATCAATGAGTTTTGCTCTTCTCTTGTTTATTTGTATCAAACCTCCATTAAAGAGGGCAGGACGGTCATAAGCAGCAGGGTCAAGAAGAGTCCCTCAAAGACTCTGATCCAAACAGCAGTATTTAAACTCTGGTAGTGCTAGAGGAAGCACGGAGCCAAGTCCCTTATAACCAAGAAGCCTTTACAGTTCTTCTGACAGAATGTTCAGCTCTAGAAGACTTGATAGCACACAGCACAAGCCCTGTTCACTTTCAGGACAAATCCTAACTTGGTTTTGCTTGTAGATCTAGGGTTCATTCAAAGCACACAGAAGTTAACAGGAGTTTCCTCACCAATTTGGACTCAGGGCCAAGAGCAGACTAATGAGGCAGTAGCACATAAAGGAATACAATGAAGCAAACCTTACTGCTTAGACAGGGCATTAAGAACCTGCTTTTGCCCAAGTCTTTCTCTTTCCTCTGCAGTCTCTACGTAAGCCAATTGTTTTGCACCAGGCTGAGGAATTCTCTACCAACCAAATACTGAGCCCAGTCCTGCAGCACACAAAGTTCTCCTAGTCATTTATCACTCACAGAAGATACTTGTCCAAGGAAGAGCCATGCTCTGGGTTTCCCCTCAGTGAAGAGGAAGCTGTGAGAGGGAGACATCAAATTACCTTCCTCAAGGAAAACATCCTATAAATTATCCCATTAAAAGCATAGGAGGAAACAGACACTCAGGGTAAAAATATGAGCTCTTGTTCCTTAAAAGTATCTTCTAAATCCCCATAAACAAACCCTGTTTCCAGGCTGCTCCCATAGACCATTGTTTTTCCCTGCTGATAACTACAGATGATTCCACAAAACAGTTGCTCCTGCACCTGTTTTGGTAGTCATTGCAAAGAGGTGCTCCAGTAATTCCTAGCAATTTCTGTGTATCACTGTGTCAGTCCCTTGCTGGTCCTGATCCTGCCTCTGCCCAGCAATCCCAGAGTCTGTTGGATTATTGAAGGTCACTTCCATGCTGTCCAGACCTGGAGAGCTGGGACACTGAGGAACACAATGTTCACATAAAGTAAAAGTCAGATCTCTAGAAAACAGAAATTTTGAAAAAGGAAACCCTTTCCCTTCTTGGTGTCTGATGGCATGGTGGCTTTGTCTGGATACTACCTTTAGCCCCTATTTTCCTTTCTGAGGTTGATTATTGCTTTAACTTTACCTAAAAATGACTCAGCTGTGTTAGATCATCCACTAAACTCACCCTGCTAGGGAAAAGACAGGCCTACAGAGATTCAAAAGGCTTTCAGCCAAAATGCAAAGAAGTAATACTATCATTCCCACTGCACTGAACTGGAGTTCAAATGCTGAGCAGAGCCACAGCATCCACAACAGTTTCCACATTGACCTTGGAATAAGGCCAAATGCTGATGCACGGCAGCTTGATCTGCAGGCACTCTTGCTCCACTATCTGCAGGCAGCAGTGACACAGAATATGCTGTCGTGAAAATTTAGTCAGACTTTGGCCAGCCTGTTCTCTGCACTGTAGAGACCAGGAACGCCAACCAGCAGGTTCGGGTTAGGATGGTTTGTTACAGATTCTTAGTGACATCTTCTGGAGACAAACAGTAACGGCTAGGAAAATGGAACAGTGAGCTGCTCTGCTCGGTCTCCTCTTGCCGAGTTCGATGCACGCCCAGGTATTTCATAGACGGTATTTTGGATGCATTCACACGGTTGCTGGACAACACACCTTCCCATCCACGTGTTTCTGACATGTGAAGATAATCTAAATGGGGAAGATGTAGTAAATGGGAATATTTTGGTTTAAAGCAGCAATGCTTTCCCCAGAAGGACAAGATAAAGATTCCCCTGGAATCTGGAGACTTCAATGTCCGATAGTATACCTGCAGTTATGCTCAAGATTTGTTTAAACTACAAGTTTCACGTGGCACTTCTAATGCTTCTGCTGACCAGAGTCTCTTTGTTGTTTGGGTTTTTTTATTATTTTTTCTTTCTCATGCATCTACATTCATACACATGCTTTTCTTTCTCTGGCCTCTTTTCCCCAAGCTAGATGAGGCACACTGATGACGCACATTATGTACGTGGAGTGTGCATTTCTGTCACAGGAATGAGTGCAAGCAGACTGAACACTGACCCCTTTAGCACTGCCAACAAATCTAGAGGGACACTTAGGAGCAGCTTCAGACTGAGCATTCAACTAAGAGCCAGGAGCTCCTTGTCTCTGACTAGGCCACGCACCCTTAACAGCTCCTCGGCTCCATCTCATTCTCAACCACCTCCTGAGGCAACCAAGACAGGAGGTGGCTCAGAAGGTTCTTGAATACAGTTGTATTTCAGACATGAAATAACCAAGGAAACCCTCACTTCCTGCCACACCACAGGTGGAGTTTGAGGGAGTTTTGTGATCAGAGATTGTTAAATACCGTGACAAGGAGTGAGGAGGAATGCTTAAAATGTTGGGTGACAAGTAGTAACACAAATATGTTAGGAATGGGTCGTTCCTGCCCACATCTGAACCTTGAGCAGTAGTTGAGCGCCCGGGTTTCTGCTAGAATAGATTTATTTTTCTTCCTAATAGCTGATGCAGTGCTGTGTTTTGGTTTAGTGTGAGAATATTGTTGATAACACACTGATGGTTTAGTTGTTGCCAATTAGTGCTTATCCTAAGCTAAGGATTTTCCAGTTTCCCATGCTCTGCCAGCGAGCAGGTGCACAAGAAGGTGGGAAGAAGCATGGCCAGGACATCTGACCCGAGCTAGCCCAGGGGCTATTCCCTACCATAAAATGTCATGCTCAGTATATAAACTGGAGGGAGCTGGCCAGGGCAGGTAGATCACTACTCGGTCAGCAGGTGGTGAGCAATTGCAGTGTGCAGCCCTTCTCTGTCTTGGTATTATTTCTCTCTCTCTGTTTGTTTTCTCCCTTTTCATTACAATTATTATTGATGCTGTTGTTATTTTATTTCAATTATTAAATTGTTTCTATCTCAACTCACAAATTTTACTCTTTTTTTTTTTTTTTCCTCTGATTTTCCTCCCCATCCTACTGAGGGTGGAGTGAGCAAGCTGCTGCCTGGTGCTGAGCTGCCAGCTGGGGTGAAACCACAACACTGACCACAACACTGACTTACAAGGGAAAATAATCCCTTATCTATTTATCCATAGATCTAGCAAGGTAACAAGAGTGGATGTTAAGGGATATTGGGAAGCTCCTTATATACCAAAGGCGTGTGGAAAACTCTCTCCTGTGGATGAGAGAGCAGTTCCATACATCTAAATGTTAATGTCATTTTTTTTTCCCCTGACACTAAACCGAGATTTGCTGCAGTATGCAAATTTCTGCAGAAAGTGCATTGACAAGCTGCAGCCCTTTTTTGGGAGGGGCCATTAGCCTTGCTTTCTAGGGAATTGCCAATAGATTTCTTCCAGTCCTTGAAATACTTTAACAGGCTACTCAGTGTTTTGGAAGGGCAGAGAGAGCAAAGTGAAACCCAACAGGAACAATCTTCAGTCAGTTCCACAGCCATAAGGACTGAGAATATTGAATTTGGCCCCAAGCAACTCTTTGTATACGTTCCTTGCACTTGCTGGGACCGTGCAGAACAGTCTAATTGAGTCTAACTGCTGAACAGAAAATTTTACAATTCTTCATAAGAAAGAGAGACAGGGAACAAGCAAATACAACAAGCTCCAGCCGCTCCACAGAAGGCCAATAAATACCCAACCACCAAACCAAAACCATTTTAAGTAGAAAGCGAGGGCAGGAGGAGGGAGACAGAAAAGAAGGGCTAAACAGGGTGAGCCACATGAACCCAGCACAAAGCAGAGATGGTACCTTGATGGCTACCTGAAGCAGGTCTGCTCCATTCAGCAGGGTCTGTGCAGCCAGGGAAGGGGGCCCAAGGGCTGCCTGGAGCAAAGGAGCTAGATGAAAAGCCAGAGTAACATAAGCCACAAGCTGAGCTAAAGAGCCCCACAGGAGTGATAACTTCATGCAGTCAGAAGGAGAAAGAAAGAAACACTGAACAGGAGCTCTGGTGAGCACGGCCATGCCTGGCAGCTCTCCCCCTGCCATGCACAGCCCTGTCTCACTCACTTTTAACTCCCCTGGATGCCGTTCGATGCCATGCTGGAGCACTCCTTAAGCCACCCAGCCACCTCCAGCACCTCCTGCCAGCTCCAAATTCTAGTGCCAGGCCAGGGAAAGAGCAGCCAGAGGCAGTGGCCATTGCAAGCAGCAGTCACAGGAGAGAGGGTTCAGGGCTATCCTCTGGCTCAGCTAAGAGGAGGCTCACAGCTGACTCTGCCCCAGGGGAGCTGGGCTAACCCATTGGCACTCTCCCATGGGTTACTGTTCCTCAGTCAGACCCCAGGCTGCTCTATCACAGCTCGCCTCAGAGTTTTGCCTCCAGAGGAAACTCAACCAGATTTTGTCTGCCATCTTCTGATGCAGACCTAAGCTCCCCTCTCAGACAGCATCCATAAACACAGCACATGCTGCCACCCTGATACAGCTCCAGCTATTTCCTCCAAGAGATTCATCTCCTTTCTGATGTCTCCCTGTGCAGATAGCAACCTGTCTTGCATCCAGCCCAAACTCATTGTGTCAAAGGTACAAACCCACTGCCACTTGGGGAAGGGCATTCTGATTCAAGATCCCGATGTATGATGTTTATGGTTACTTCCATGGACTGCTGTGTGCAGAAAGGCTCTTGCTGATACTTGCTCCTGTGTAGACCGAGGTCACTGCTAAATCTTGTGTGCCACACTGTGGGGTGCAGAAAGTAAAAGGCTGCACCTGTAGGGAAGAGCAGACAGGACAGGGGACCCTAAACTGACCAACAAGGGATTCCATCCCATATACGTCATATTCAGTATAAACCTGAGGGATCACCAGAGTCAAGCCTCTTCAATGCCCAGCATCTGAGTAGGACTCTGTCCATTCTGCCTTGGATCCCAAACCATGTGTTCCTCAATCTAGTTCCAGAATCCAGCTCCTGAATCTGGTGCCCATCTGCTGCTGAGTCCAGCGTGGGACTTCCCACAGTGCCTGCTCCACAGCATCAGTGGTGATGGTGACACAATTGCTATCTGGAATAGGGGGTGGTGGTGGTGGTGTTGCATTCAATATTGTTATGCATATCTTTGTATACTTTTCATTTTACGGTTATCATTTTCCTTAAAGCTGTTTTGTCTTTCTTTTCCAATCTGTTAAGTCTTTCTTTCCCTTGTTCCCTTTCTCTTCCCATTTGGAAAGGGAAAGCAGTTAATGGAGAGCATCTGGCGGCATTCATCTAGTGGTTGGTCCAGCCCTAACCCCTGACAGCGGTCCAAAGCCAAAGGGACAGGAAGAATCTGGTGACAGGACAGAAGTACAGTGTGAATGGGGAAGGGAAAGAAAAGTAAAAGAGATGGCTCACGAGCTGCATCAGGGTAGTACAAGGCACGGTAACGGACCCTCACTCACTCTGTGTGCCAATTCTCCACAGCCCAGGACAACAAAGCCACATTCACAGTTGCTTCTGTTAGACTTTCCAGCTGCTAGGGCAGCCTGGGTAGCTGTCCCAGTGAAGATGGGGCCAGAATTCAGCTGTGGAAACAAAATAGCTGAAGTATTTTGGGGAGGAATATGCCTGAGGGAGAATGGGATACAGCAGCAGAGAAAATTTAATTTTGCTTTGCAGTGTAAAGGGTGTGATGGACAAATGAGGTGGGAGTGCTGAATTTTGAAAGCATGTTACTATGACTAATGTAAAAGCAGCAAGTAACCACAACTGCAGGCCAAGTTCCGGGACACAATGGGGATTCCTAGGAAATCTCCCACTCCACAGTTCTAGCCACCTATGCCTCCTGTCCAGGAACCAAAAAATTCCATGGTTTAAACAATTAGAGGCTACACTGAAGTCCTAATTCTATAGCCAGCAACTCTTCTTGTAATGCCAATAACAGGATTCATAAAGTTCACAAAACAAAAAAAAACCAAACAACACACACAACAAACACAGCAAAACAAACCACTCAAACAACAAAACCAAAACCCAGACAGACAGACTATGGGCAGAAGTTCCAAAAGTTTGTCTGCACATTTGCAGTGCACACCTCCCCAGCCTGCCACAGACACCAACTCATCGGTTGGTATTGGAAAGTTTTATTTTCAATTTTGCTGACAGTCGCTGGCTGACTAACTGCTTGGGGCTGCCCACATGCAGAGAGCTCCCTTAGTCACAGCAGCCCTGAGTACAATTCGCCTCCTGGGGCAGACAGCTGAAGAATTCAGTGATATCATTCCTGAAGTTTCACTGTCTTGGTCAGGCTTCGCTTTTTCCATCCTCTGCTATTTTGTTTTTCCATGTTGATTAAGGGTTGTGAATACTGAATTTCTTGTTAGAGTTAAATCATGCTTCCTGGATCGAGATTTTCACACAAGCTCCAAACTGGCCATTTGGCAGGGTCAGGCCAGATTTTCCAAAATGCCCGGTTTAAACAGGAAGCAGATGGCCAAATACCCTCCAGGCTTCGGAAATTAAATAAATTGGCTTTGGAGTCAGTTACCATTTTCAGGTATAGTCTCCCATCCACTGAAGTCCATTGACTTCACAGGAGCAGAACACAAAGAAAAAGAATCTCTGCTAATACTTTGTGACGGCTTGTCTAATAAGTTTGTGATTTAGTAACAGGATCCGTTATTGCTGCAAATGGCAGATTTGGCTCTTTGACAGAGTAATTACAGATAAGAACAGGTTGTGAAGCTGCAGATAAAAAAGAAGGGGATAGTACAGCAGGTTATTAGTCTGTCAGCAGGACAGGAACAGTATTTTACCAGTATTTACTCTCCATTCTTCAGTAAAAACTGGTGTGTGTTGGAGTAGCCAGGTTTTCAGTGGTGCCCAGCTTTGTGATCTAGTTCCCTTAACAGCTACAGAAAACACACAAACATAGCTGTGCACTCCTGTGTTGTCACAGCTGTAGTCCCATAACTGGGATTTCAGTTTTCAGGGAAAGGAGAGAGGCAGTAGCGGTTTCAAAACTAGAATTTAACCACAAGAATCAGCACTCTCACCAAATCTCACAAGCAAAGCAGGGCTAGATTAGCTTACGGAAAAAGAGATGAGCAAAGTAGAACTACATGATTAAGGACATTGTCACATTACACCGCAGCCTTTTCTGTGACCACAGCAGACCAGGGAAGGCTATGGACAGTTCTCCTGCTCTCGGCATAGACGGTACAGTCTTGGTTAGCCTGGCAGCCAGAGGGCCAGCACAAATAGGAGGCTGTCAGTATCTACTACGTTCATTATAACCAGACTCTGACACAGTCAAACATCACTCATTAGGCTTGTTACATAATTCCTACCATCTGCTTAGAAACAGCCGGACAGTAAGATCCTTTTCTGAGAAGTTTGTACACGGCAATAGTAAAGTGTTTCTAATGAGTCAAATTAAGAGAAAACAAAGAGTCTTCAACTTCAGTCATTCTGCTCTTTCTATTCTGCTTTACTGCAAGGGAATATTATGGTTTCACTACATCAGCATCAGCCAGCTGCTGTTAATAAAAAGATTATATTAACCAAATAAATATTCATTTATAACAAACTGCAGCAGTCAACCAGTTATTTTCATTACCACCGAACTAATGGATTTGGAGTCCGCAGGGCGCAACAGAAGACCTTGACAAACTGGAGGCTGTGGAGCAGCACAAAGCAGCCTCCCAGCTGACATCCTCTGAGCTGTGCGTGTGCACACATGGCAAGGGTGGGGAACTGCCCTTGGGAGGCTGCAACCTACGGAGCGACAGAAACAACCCCAACAAGTATACATCAGCACATACCATTTTTATGTTGTTGTTCAGAAAAAAACACAGTATATGCCCAAAACACTCTACAAGTAAGTTGGGAGTGTCTTTTACGGCCCACAGTGATAGGGTCAATTAGCAAAGGGTTTTTTTTCCAGACAGTGGCTACTGAGCTGGAATGTATCAAGCATGAAAAACCAGGAAATGGGCTAAGTGTCAGAAGATTTTCAGTCTGTGTAGGCAAGTACTGAAGCACCAAAATATTTGTGGTTGCTTGTGTCTAATGAAAAGCAGCATGCTTTAAGGAAAAGCTGCAGAGCCACCTGGGGAAAAAAAAAAAGTAATCAAAAATCTAATGAGGTCACTTTTGTGTGAATTACTTTAAGCAGTGAAATGAGGCAGGAGAATGCTCAGATCTGTCTTCATTGGATAAAAACACCCCAATCTTTTGCTGGAGGAAAAAGAAAACTACACTTCATTAGAGAAATGCATTTTTGAGAAATATAGTAATTTCTGGCTTGTACCTAAAACCTGTTTGCAGGAAGCAATAATGGGACAGGAAGGAAGGTTCCTGTTGTTTTATTTTACCTATGACCCTACCGGTAGTCACTAACAGAATAAGATACTGGGCTACAGGAGCCTCTGAGTAGGTGATTTTCTGTTTATGTTCTTCTTCACAGGCTGCCATGGAGATTTCAGAGTGGAAGAACCCTAGTTTCCAAATTTAGCTGTAAACTTCAGACTGACATCAATTTAGAAATTATGAACTATACTGCCCTGTTTCTTACTAGGATATTATTTACAGACTGTATCAATGAGATTTTAGGTAAGCCTGAAAAGTCTTCAAATGGGATTTAGTTTTTATGTAGATATATAGAAAAGATACCTTTTCACTCACTTTTGGTATTTGTTATCAGTACTTGTACGCTGCTGAACCAGTTACTTGCCAATCCCTAAGAAATAGGCCCCTCGGCTCTGCCTTCTATGAGGAATTATTTCCAAAGTCTTTAAGTGCCTTAGGTTTAAATAGTCCTATTTAAACATCTTTATTATCACTTCAAAGAATAAAAGAATTAGATCAAATAGGAAGAGTTGAATTTGCTAAAATAGCAACTGAGAATACAGGCACTGCTGAAATGATGAGTCCATAAAGAATTATGAAAATGCTTTTTGATATTTACCCTTGACACTTCTGTGCCGTATTTAGTGTTCTAGCTGGAACTGGAAGTGGTTTTTTTTCTTCCTGTTTAGTAAACCACGTTCCACAAGCTGCTCATTACAAGCCATATATAACTTTTGTTATTGGTCTCAAATTTTGCAGAGTAATGTGATTTAAGAAAAGCAGTCCCCCGTGTTTTCCTGGGTAGGCGTTGCACAGGAGGCACTGAATTCTCAACATGCATGATGTTCTTTACACTGATACAAGTGTTTTCAGGCATTTGTGTATCAGTTAAATCAATAGCCTTCAAAACAATATTGATATCAGTAGTTCTACATGCCTGGTAAGTGGAAAAAGTACACAGAGCATTCTAGAGAGACCAGGTAGTTAAGCATTTTCTTGCTTCCAAAGAGCAGACAAGCTTCAGTGATGTGACTCAAGTTAACATCAAGACCCAACAGGAGTTGAACAGTGATTAGATTCCCTGTTCCCATCCTCGTATTTAGGATATTTTAAAGTCTCTTTAGCACTAATAAAAGGGATCCAAGCAGCATTTGTGAAGCAGCTCTTTAAGTGAGGATTGGTTTCAAACTTGACAACAGCCCCAAGATTAAGAGACAGTCAGCTCCCACCCATCAGGCATTATTTTTTCTATGAAGCAGCTAGTACGATAAGGGAGAGGGCTGCCCAGCTTTTCCTGACCACCTAACACATCTGAGACCTTGTTGTGGCATCTGCATATTGAAATCTCTGGCAGTCAGGTGGAACACTTCACCATAATACCAAGTTACTCACTATCCTCTCCGGTTTGGCACAGCAGAGCTACAGTAAACACGTGGTCTGCAGGTGAATGCCTGCACAGCCAAAGGAGAACACTGCAACATTAGCCCACAAAAATTGTCTTAGGACATTTCCTAGTTACCCTGCACTGAGTACAATGGTGGGATGCAAAAGGTTTGAGCAATTTTATGCAGCTGCTGACACTCTTCTGCAAGGAAGTTTGTGTTTATTAGGAATTCTAGGAAAATGTGACCCTGAGATGTTTTATTGCAGAGAAGATGGCAGGTGGTTTCACCTTGGCTCAGGAAACACCCTCTGCTGAATGTAAAACAGGTACTAAGCTTATGAAACTGCCACAAGATGCTACCTAGAAACCTCCAAAATCAAGTTTTAATACTCAGAGCCCCATAAAGAATTCTGAGTAACTTAAGATTTGGATTTCATTTGACAGCTTGGAGTGTACTTAAAAAGGTGAAAACACAGCAAGGATTGGGCCTGCAGCGCTGGGTCTGTGTACTCAGTGTTCCTCTCTACCAAACAAAGAGGGACAGGCTGTCCCAGAGTACCTTATTTTGACCATCTCTCAGTATTTTGTGCAAATACATGATACTTTACTGTGTGTCTGCTTTCGCAAATTCTTAACTCCCTTATTTGCAGAACAGGCAGAAAGGTACAGGAGGAGTTGCCAGAGGCCATACAGTCAACAGCAGAGGACATTTTAGGACCCAGATAAGAATTTCTCTTCTAGAGAATAATAATTTGGCAAACATTTCAGTATCAGCTATTTATTTGGAACAGGAACTGTGTCACTTTGTGTAACTGAGACTTCAGGCAAACAAGTATGCAATAATAAAATCTTTAAAAGATTAGAACCTTACATTTTAGAAATGAATCATTTCTAAAACAAAGGCAAATAAGGAAGAGGGGGGAGGTCATGAATAACTCCCTGATAGACCAGAATCTTTTCCCACAAACAAGATGTCTGGACATTGTGCAAAGAAATGTAATTTCTTACCCTCTAAATCTGTTCCCCCCACCCCATTGTGGAAAGCATGGAAAATTAACTTGCCTTAAGAAGAACAAGCACAACAAGTTGGCATTTATCAGTTCCACACACTGTGAATGTCTGCAATTTTCATTAGCAACATAAAAATACTATTACAACTGCTGTACAGAGCTGCAGGGTGACAGTCAGCACGACAGATTCCAATACATTTCCAAGAGAATGCCAGGGTCTGATTATCAGCAACTTCTTACCTGACAAGATAGCAAATTGCCTGTGGAGCTGCTCTATTATATCCACTGCAACCAGCGGTCGTATCTCCTGCTGCATGATTTCATCTGTGCAAATGAAAACAGAAATCTTCAATGAGTTAATAAAGCCTTAACGATAATTTTTCCATCTTTTAAGAACCCAGCAGAACAAAAATGACACTCAGAGGAAAAGAGCCTGGCTTGCCTATTGGTTCAGATGTTATATGACTATCATATAAAGGTTTATGATACTTAAGAGTCTCATTTTCAGGCTACTTACTTTATCACCTTGTAATTTCAAAGAAAGCTTTTCATAAAGCAGCTCCAATAGATATGCCAGGCTTGCTCAAGTCGACATCCTGCCCCTTACTACTTCGTGTTCCATATTAAGCCATTGCATTTGGCCTCCAACATAAAGCAGCTTTTTAGTTTTTGAAACAGTAAATTCTATTTCAGATCCAGTGCCATAGTCCACCCTGGACTCCCTCGTCTCTACTTGAGGATTTTGTGTGACCAACCAATCCAGAATAGTTTCCTTTGCTGATGCTTTTTCTGCTACAAGCAAATACATAGTAAAAGGAGGAAATAAGGGGCTGTGAGGCTTTCTTCTCATGAAAACAAAGCCTATTCTTTTTAAGTAAACACTGAAAAGTTAGAAAACTTGGCAAGCAGCTGGGGAAAAAAATAACCACAACACTGTGTGTGCAGCAACTATAATCTCACATTAAGCTAATTTGATTTTGTGTGTGTGTGTGTGTGTGTGTGTGTGTGTGTGTGTGTGTAACAGGTGCACCCCATTGTTCTCCCCACTCTTCACCCCAGTCTAGATCAGCAACATTTACTGGGGAATATCTGCCAGCAAAACAGGCTGGATCAAGGTTTAGGTTATAACAACACCTATTGTAATGAGGCCTTTAGCCACTCACTGTACAGCTGAAGAACAACCACCAGCCCTGGCTTGGTACAACTCACCTCTAACTGCCCGGGCAAGAAGTGGAAAGAAGGAAGCTGGGTCCAGACCCCAGAACACAGCAAAGGCAGGTAGTTGCTCTAGTTAAGCATTAAGATCTTCATTGATGTCAGTACAATGCAGGCACTGGAATACTCTGGTGCACCCACTTTTAAGTCAGGTGTCCAGGAATAAAGAGGGAGGCCAGAGAGGTTAGAAATAAGCTCCTTTCTCCTACATCCTAGTGTGCTGCCCAAAATATCATCTCCACTTTGCTTTGAGGTATTCACTCTGATCCTTTCCAGAACCAGGGATTCTAGGTTTTAAATGACACAATGTCGCTTAGAAACTTTTTTTGTTCATTTTCAAGCAGTTTACTAATGCCTTGAGAAAGAGTAACTGAAGAGATGTGTCATTGCCCTCTCCAAGACAGACAGCGGCATATAATATGGAAAGAAGTTGTGTAGATTTTGGTAGATACACAAAACAAGGCAATGATTTCAAGCAATTGAAAAATTCTCAAGGGGGCTTATTCTTCAGATCCTCCCTTTGAACTAAAAAGGAGAAAATTCAAACTAGAATGACCAATGTTTTTGATGTGGGACCTTCTTTTACATCCTGTTTATGCAGCCCACTATCAGCTTCTCTGATTCTTGACACTACAGGTGGCTAAGAGCAACCAGAAAAGCAGACTAATGAATCATAGCTAAAGAGCTTGGTTTCAGTTATTTTCATAGAACTCACAGTAATTTCAATCTACTGCTGTGGTTGTGTATTTACACTGTTGCACAGCATTAGCAGAGCTCAGGCTTAGCTTTGGATGCAGACTAGTTTCACTCTGAGCAGAGAGATACTGCTCTAAATTACCAAGCTGGGTGTCTGGAGAGTACTGAGCCAGGCAGTTATAGCCTTGAATGTCAGTGTGTGAGCTATGCTCACTTATTTATACGTGTGATTCTGAGTCACCAAGTGTATTTTGTACGACTTTTCACATCACCTGAATACAGCCCAAGAGTCTTCTCTTCATCCCAAGGCACAAGAAGTCCAACAATGAAACTACATCTTAACACAGCCTCACAACAGCATTTTACAAACAGATTCATGACAATCTCCAGACATGACCCAGTCAAAACCAAAAGCTTGCCTTTGCTTGGGATGGCAAGAAACCTATTGCCCTATTGCTCTTGGCTGATGGACACAGTCTGTAAGGTAAGGGATCCTGGTCATTCTGCCAGGTACAAATACACTCTGCTTTGAAATGAGGACAACTTAACCTTATGCTCTGATGCCTTACACTGCTTCTAGCAGCCACAGTCTAGTGGTTGTCTGGGCTACTATTCCTGCCTTGGTGGCTACAGCAGAACTGCTAAAAGCAATGCACATCTACCTGAAGAGGTGCCCTGTTCTAGACAGGGTGTCACTGGTGAATGATCTTCCAGTGTACCGCTGACATGGTTCTGAAATGTGCTTGGGGAAAACAGACTCATGTCTCCTTTCTCTCAACATGCCCCTCATGACTATAGTTCACAAGGCTCTCATAACAGACAGGCCAAAGGGAACCTTTTTACTCTAGAGTTTGCCCCATGTATGACCAGAATGGGATCTGTGGGGAAAACCGCAGAGTGAAAATGAAAAGGCAAACCAAAAAAACTGAATATTCAGTTATTTATTAGAAAGCAGAGAACACCACAAGCCTGATTCCCCTGCTAGCTGCTTAAGAATAGCACACGGATAGCCCTGGTTACAGTCAGATAAATACTACACCCAAGGAAACAACAACAACAAAAAGGTCCTGTGATCTATGAATAGAGTTCTCAACAGGTACTGACAAGTGTCTCCAGATTGTTCATCAGACTTCTAGCATCCTTCAGACAGCCTACTAGAAGTGTCTCGGAATCACCATAATAGTAATAGATACGTCCTTTTCAAGCCATGGGTTGGCAGCAAGATGGAGGCAAAAGAAAGAAAAAACGGTATTTAGAGGTGACGACAGCTGAAGCGAAAAATAGCAAAAAGAGACAAAACAAAAACAAAACAGCCTAGAAGTAGAAAAAAAAATAATTCAAAGAATAATTAAAACAGAACTTGGACTTCAGAACTGAGAAACTTTGGAGCATCCATTGAGGGAAATGTTGATTTCAGCATCCAGCAGATGCAAAGATATCGTGCCAAGTGTGCATTCTCACAGGCAGAGAGGTGCGCTCAGGTTTGGGTGACCAGGACTCAGTTTATGCCAAACAGTTGCAAAAACAGAGCAAAGGTTTCTACAGTGGATGACACAATCACAAGGAGGCTCGACAGAAATAGAAAATGATCTAGAAAATATGTCACCATCTCAAGCCTTTCAGAGCCTTGCTCATCCCACCAGCGTAATAAACGTGCCAGTACAATAGCTTGCTTTTGATGTTTGCCAATATGAATATCATCACTAATATCAACCAGTCTTGAGTAAAATAGAAATTCCACACACACACGCCTTCATAGAGCTGCTTCACCAGCTTGCTCTAAAATTAGCTTGGCTTCTGGTTTCTAAATACCCTTTTTCTACCAAAAGAATTTTGTGGTATAAGGTCAAGATGAAGTGATAGAAACAAAAACTACAGAGTGCCAGTTACTTCTCATCAAATCCCCTGACTGGGCAAGATGAGCCACGTGGGATTTGCTGTAAAACCCACACTCATCAGGAGACAGATGATGAGAAAGCAAGTGTAGAATAGATTTGGTGACTAGGAATCACACGTTCAAGTGAGTATAGCTCACACACTGACGTGCTGGGAAAAGAATCTGTAGCAGGAGAAACTAGCAAGACACTGAAAAAAAACAACTTAGAAAACAAGGGAAGGTGCTTCCTGAGCCCAAAAGACAAACTCAGATCATGTGGCTGTGAAATGTCAGTAGCTGTAGCCACCAGCACACAAGATCACATTTGCCCTCTTGCATCCACCTCTAGGACAGTGCTTAAGGGGAGTTACTCCTTGGTATTGATGAATGTGTAACACCATCACAGCACAGAGCTTGCAATTGGAGGCCCAGTACCTGGAAGCACGTGATTATCTGTGGCTGCTGAAGGAAGTGTTTAAGCTTTGACTAAAAGAAGAGCTTGAAAAAAATTCTTGAAAGCAAACCAAAAGACACAAGTCCAGGTTTGTTTCAAATCCATGTCATTTTGCCCAGCATTAGTGAGCATTCCTAGTTCATATCTTCCACTAACTTTATCCCAGGAGGCTCTGTAGCCTTAGCGTACTGCAGCCACAAGCTGCAGGAAGTGGTTGGTGTTCAGCCTCTTGGGCAGAAGCAACACACCGTTTTCCTGTGGGACAAGTACAACAGCTGAGAAAACCCCACTTCAGGCTGACATGAGCTGATACTGAGCTAACATCTGCAGGTTCATAGACCTCTTCAGAAAAACTTAGGGATTATAGGCATGTTTTTGTTCACTACACAGGAACCCAAACATCAATGGGGAGGTTTTAGGAAGCTGACAAGCTACAGAAGCTTGACAACCACTGCCTTGTTTCATTGCACCTTGCTAATACCTGCAGAAGGGATTGGACAACTCCTGGTCACTTTGGAGCAGCCTTGTCCTCTGATAAAAGGTCTGTACAGCCATGCAACTAAAGATCATATCAAAATATACACCAGTCAAGTGGCTTCAACATGGTTATCTCGGCAACCTTGACTCAGGCATTTCCTTATTTCTGTGTGATTATTCTTGTGGTCTTAACTTTTTATAATTGAAGAGACAGTTACATATATCTTCCCAAATTTTAAAATGAAAAAAGCTTAATTGATCAAACAGTATTATGTGAAAAAATGCCAAACCCCCTACATAGGTTACCAAGGTTGAATCTTTACACATACCATGCAGTTCTTCATTACTTGAGCTAATTGAATTTGTCAGGACAATTAGAATGTGACGGAGGATGTGATACTAGAGGGGAAAAAAAACAACCCCCAAACAAATCAGTTTGTCTACTCTTGGTTCTCCTCTTAAACTGCTATAAATTGAATTCCTAGCAGAGACCAGTTTCACTGCAGAAGAAATAGGCCTTGCAGTTTTTCTTCCCAAAGTTTTCTATCAAGGGGGAGAAAAAAGAAAAGCAATTACTACAGCCATCTGTCTGACACAGCTTCTCTACCCTCCCTGATCTCTAGGGAGGCAGAGGCTAGCTGCAACTGTGCTATCTAATCTTTAAGAGGAAAGCCATTCAGTTACACTTCCTAACTCCTCACTCAAAAATGAAAGGTGCTTGGGCTCCCCCTCCCCAACTTGCCCAGTTTGTTTCTCAGCACAGCCCCATGGATTCCTGCAGCAGGTCTGGAGCACAGCCCACAGACGGCCACCTTCAGAGCTACTCCAAGAGCAGCTGATTGAAAGCAAAAATTAATATAATCTTGTTTCTTCCTCTCTACTCTGAGCAGAAAGAAACTAGTTTACATGCTAATAGCAACTACTGGTTTGTGGCAGTGTTGGAAAGATAACCTGCTGGAGTGAAAGATTGGCCTGCACCAAGCAGATTGACACAGCAGTGCCTGTTGCTTCATGAAAGGCAACCAGCCATAACAGGACGCTGGGGTTTCTTTGTGTTTTCAGTGACTCAGTCACTGAAACTGCCTGGCCTTCTGCTGACCAGACATGGGGGTTAGTTCAATCTCCCATCTGAAATCACTAATCGCAGACTAATGGGTTACAAATGGCCAGCACATAGTTGATCTCTTCTTAATGACAGCCTAATACGTAATTTACAGGGAAGGAAGACAGCTGGGAGTGAAATAAAAATCTTTGCTGGAATCATAGAGTACACTGTCCTACTCTATGCAAGCTCAGACAAAAAAAGTGACCTTCGCAACATTCAAATCAAAATTGTGGATCTGGGGAAAAATCAGATTGGTTATGTGATGGAAAAGAGTCAGATAGGGTTAAGCGTAAGGCCAGAGAGTTCATTCCAAGAACATGAAAGGACACCTAATGTTAGGTGTTCTTATGCTTCTTAAAAAGTACCAAAAGGCAACACACCAAGAGTTTGAACTTTGCGAAGTACCTACAGTTCAAATGTTTTCTTAAATCCCATGTGTGCTTGCCATAACAACAGCAGTTTGCTAAGAGTCAAGCACAGCTAAGTCAGATTTCAGGAATTAATCACATTAAGGAGCCAAATTTGCAAGTCCTCACTGATGAGGTCTAAGCAGGCTAAAGGATTTGAAAATATTCTGTCCCACCAGAATTCTCAATGCAAACCGTTTGGCAAAACATTTCCCTTCCTGAAGGCCAAAAAGAACTTCAAAGTTATTACATCAGAGAAAGAAGCTCTTAGTTTAGGTTTCTTTCAAAAAAAAATAAATTCTATTTATCTTTCTCACCATTTGTGCCCTTTATTTACTTTTTGAAAAGTTTTGTTTATTCTTTCAGCTCAGACAGAGGAACAACAAGATCAGTTAGGGATACAAGCTGGCTGAGCTACAGGTTGTTTACTTTAAAGAGGAACTAAAAATCCAGCTATAAACAGAAAGGAAACCTCATGCTTTCTCCTATTCTTCTGCACATTCCCACCGCCTCTTTTTTTAACTCACTCATGCTGAGTCAACTGAAAACTAAGCCAGGAAAAAAGTTACTGTAAATAAAGTGGAGTAATCTTTTCCTTAGTGGATTGCTTCTTCTCTGGGTTAGTTTTCTGCAAAGGAGCTTGAAAGGTACCAGTGTTATTAAGGTGTGGGACAGGAAATAGCAAGGCCAGGACTAACTCCCTCAGAAGACATCACTTAGATCAGCTTAGAGCAAAAGCCAAAATGCAGCACAGGTATGTGTCTGTCTGATGGCATCTTTTTCTCAGATCATTTGCTAACCAAGCACAACTGTAAAGCCTACAAAGTGTATTTGTTTAAATGCAATTTGTATTCTCATTAAGACCAAGTTTCATAGAAAAGTTTGCTAATTAACTTCCAAAGACAGGAGACTCTTCTAAAATATTTAGATAACTGCTTCATGTTTGGAGGTATCCCTTAAAGTTTGGTGTGTGAGGTTTTTTTTAAACTGTAACAGCAAACCCAACTTTGTGCACACCAATGTAGTAGAAACCTGGACAAGCAAGGTTAAGAGCAAGACTCCAGCTCTCTTGAGTGATGTATTGCCGACACGCTCTCATCTCTTGAGGATGTATCTAGGCCATGGTGCAGATGGAAATGCCTTGCAAGCTTTTCTAAGAGTCCATGAAAGAGGGAAGGGTTTAGAAATGCACACCTTACTCTGAAGATTTCCAACTGGAAATCTCCTCATTTTCAGTTTCTTGAGTAGGCATGTCGGGTCACTGCAGTAACTAGCAAGTCCTAGCACTCTAAAGATGCAAACCCATTAACAGACACTCGTGCTTGAAGTTTACTTTATGGAAGATTAAAGAGAGGCTCAAAGCAGTCATTAGTGGCAACTTGCAAAGGAGACATTTGAATGATGTCCAAGTAAGAAGGTAAGGACTAGAGACAGCAGGAATCAAGGTAGCAGGGACAGCAGGGAGTCAACACTGCCACTACATAGATGGCAGACCCTCAAGATCACACCAGCTGTTAGTAGTAAACTGCAAGGGCTTTTCAAGGACTTGCTTGCAGTGACTTTCAAGTCACAAAGAGTCCAGCATACTCCTCCCTTACATTAGAAATGCAAGTGAACAAGTTATTTTGGATCCAAACCTGAACTTCCTGAGCAAGCTTTAGATCCAGGCATTCAGGTGGTGGCTAATCCAGCAGACCCCTCAGGCACACACATAAAGTGAAGTCCATGTGCAGCTGTGCTGAAACTCGAGGAAACGCGCGTACACTTGGAGTCTGGTTTTGTCAAACATTTAAATCTGAATTAAGCTAAAAGGATGGCTGATGGCCAGGGAATTCAGATACAGAATTATAATCTGAGCCTGGGGAACTCCCAGACTCAGAAATAATGAAGTTGGCGGTTGTCAGTCAGGCCTATCTATAGTTTGAAAATCAATTATTCACTTCTGTGTTAAATTGGTGAGCAGGCTTTTACCAGCCCAGGCAGGATGGATCCCTGCTACTATTCTATGCAGTGCTGCTACTGCTCACATGCACCCTTCAGGGTTTACTTCTGCTTTCTGAATCAATTTCAAATGATTTTGGTATAGACTTCCTTGGGTGAACAAACAGTTTGACCATTTTTCCATTTAACCACTTCTTGAAAAACATACGTTTGATGTTCTTGTTTAGTTGTGAATTATTTTTTTTTTTTAAATCAAGTGGTGAATCAAAAAAAAAAAAAAAAATTTTGCTCCTACATGGGCAAACTAGAAAGAAAGTGAAAATAAGCCAGTATTTTGCTTTATCATTGGTACATTCTATAAAAAAATACCGATAGGACAAACTTACATCTATAGTCAAATTTCAAGGATTTCAACAGCTCTTGTCAGAATATCCCATACATGCATGCACACATTTAAGAATCCTTGATTAATAATCCCCGTAAAAGTGAAATTGTACAAACTAATATAAAATTCTTAAAGCATATACTCTCACTGCTCAGTTTAGGTGACTCCATATCCCATCCTGTTATAAAGCCATTTCTTACAATATTTCTATATAATCATAAGAGATACACAAGAAATTCTTAACAAATCTTCACTACAGGTTATGAACTATCCATAATCAGAAAAGAGCTAAAGAAACACTCCATTCCACATCATTTCCTCAGCATTTTTTTTTTTTTTGAGATAGATGTTTGATTTCACAGAGCACACACTGGGATATTATAAGGGGGAATGTTATGTCCTGGTCTCCACAAAACAGAAACTTCCCTAAGAAAAAGCATTAAAGGCCAAAGTCTAAGCTCAGTGTGAGCTTCAGGAAATCAATTCAGATTTACAGCAGCATGGCAGAATCCCTTGCCTAGTCCCTCAGTAGCACAAACTTTGATGGTTTCTAATTTTTGCCAGATGAAAGCTAATTCATCTTCTTTCCAAACCCTGTGCTTCACAACAATGTTGGATTGCTAGAAGAAATTCCTGCTAAGAGAAAAGAATGCAACAAAGGAAGATTTCACTTTTCCACGCTGTCACGTTAAAATCCATCATGAATAAAGAAAACTGAACTTGGTAAATGGCAAAGCTGAAACCCATTCACTACAACACTCGGACACTAAGCTAATAAAGAGATAAGGCAGCCTGTAGGGCAAATCTGGTCCTCAGCCCCAGAGCTTGCCAGCAGTTTCACAGCTGGAACAGTATCTTAGAAAAATTCTCGCCACTGGCTTTGCCCTGAACTATTGCATCCAGCAAAATAATTTCAGAGCCACTCACATAATTTTTGAGGGACCGCTCGGCTCAGGAGCTGAAGGACTGTTTTCTTCTGACGGAGGCCAGTTACCACAAAAATATTTCCCCGGTTGCTGCCATTGGAGACAAACAGTGAGCCATAGCAGCCATCACTGCTGCCAGCAGTGCTCCGAATATCTATCTCAGTAACAAGTACGTGCTCACAGCCAATCCCTCTGCCTGAGCAGAGCCACCTCTCCTCCGAGCTGTCACCACTATGTCTGTTCAGATGCCCATTAGAAAAAACAACAGAAACACACTGTAAAGAGCGCTGCCTCCCCTGCAGACACACACACAGACACACACACATCCCCCTGACTCACAAGCATACGCTCTCCCTTGTGTTGCAGGCTGGCTTCTTGGCTGTCCCGCTGTGGTAATGAGTTCACACAGGGAGAGGGGAGGGATGGAGAGAGACAGCCTACTGTGGAAGCAGCCCTGGATCTAGCCAACGGTGCACCAAAGAGCTGACGCTCTCCTGGAGGAGACTACACAAATTGTTTAGTAACTGCTTCAGCAAAAACCACAGCAGAGCCCTCTGACATGCACCATCCCCAGGGTATAGCTCCGCGCTCAGACCCTTAGACACTTTGAAGGCATTCACAGCTTAGCACAAATAAATGTTCATCCTGACATGAGACAAAACAGATTCACTTGTTCAGACTAAAGCATGGAAAGGGCTCCCATTAAAGTAACTTTAAATAGTAGAGCATTCAGAGCCAAGGGAAACCAACAGCACTGTTTTGAATAGCTGTTTTGGAGTACTGTCCGGAAGGCACACCCACACACCAAAGCATAGTACTGTTAAAGACAAAGGAGAAAACTGCACAGGACCTATAAATTTGGTTGGGAACATGACAACTCTTGAACAGGGGAGTAACCAGTTCTACAGATTTACAAATACTGCAGGACACAAGTTTGCATGGTGCATGAACAGAGGACACATGCACTTTCACATTGGCCTGGTAACATAGCATCTTTAGCTGCCTGAAGCAACACTGGGTCATTGCTTTAGGGCTAAAATTGCCCCTTTACTACCACAAACCCCAGAAGTTCACTAACTTTAGATACAAGTCACTCTTTACTTAGGGTACAGCAGAGCATCAGTCCTCTAGGATGCACGATGTAGTAGTAACACCTAGCTGCTTCTACATGTCCTGCCCTTAGCCAGGCTCAAAAAAAACCCAGACGTCATTAATTTTATAGATAGGGAAATTGAGGCATGGGGAGAGGAATCCAGGTCACTGTCCAACCTCCGTTTCCTCTCCCCGTAAAAAGAAGAGCTGACTGAAGTTTTCTATACAGTCAGTCTACTGGATTGGATGTGTTTTAAGGATAACACACCCAGTGTTTCCATCCTTCCCGCATCTGCCAACCAACACAAATTATCACAGTATCTATAGTATAGCATGAGAAAGCTACCAGATAAATACCAAAGTACAGCATCACCACGACACGTACAAGATCGGTATGAGAGCTTGAGACACCTGTAGCATTTCAGACAGACATGACGAGGTAGATAAAGGTAGATGAGGAGTGGCAAGGTGCACAGTATGTTCTTACACTGCACTTTCCCCAGCCTTTCCTAAACTGCCTGCTAAACAAATGCATTTACCAGCAGTAGTAATGTGGGCTGTTACTCTCTGCTGCCTGCACTGATAGAAATGTCCACATGCAATCAATTTACAATCAAAATCAGTCTCCCATTCCAGTCACGTTTTGCTCTCAGGAGAGGAGGTTGTGGGTGGGTGATTCGGCTCCAGCACCATTTGCACTCAACGAACAGAGGAGAGCCCAGTTAGACACCGAGACCCGGCTCATCTCTCCTCGTGGTGGGATCCGCACCGTGGGCAGCAGGTCCGAGCCCAGCAGAGCTCCCCAGGCGAGGTCCAGTGTGGTGCACTCACTGCCTTCTCCCGTGCACCATCGCAACCTTCCCGCAGAGACTCCTCTCCAGGAGCAGAGCACTAAGGACAACCGTCACCTCAATGTAACCGGCTGATAAATGTGGCAGATAATTATACTCTAAAAATCATTTTCATGCTGTGTGTAGAGATGCTGCAGAAGTAGCGGCTCCAGCCATGGAGTTTGAAGACTAAAAGCTACTCTCTGAGTGACCATAAATGACTAACCTTAGGCTGCATTTCTGAGACAAGGACAGGGATAAACGTACCGTAGAAGAGGCACCAAGAAATTCCTCCCACTCCACTGTAAGCTCAGAGGAAGGCTCATCAGGGAGCACTTTCAGTTTCACAAACTAGATTTACAAGTGCTGAAAATGTGTTCATTTGCATAAATAGTAAAGATAATTTTTAGTGTGCATCTGTAAATTGTCTTTGCCAAGCTCAAAAACCATAGCTGTGCCTCTCTCAGCAGAGCATATTTCATACTATCCAAAGAGTGCCCAAATAGTGTACAGCACATGGAATAGAGTAATAGTGGTGTTTCAGGTTTTGGTACTGGTAAGCATCTGCAGTACATATGGAAGTGTACTTTAAAACCAAAACACAGATCTTGAAGGACCTGATCCTCAGTTGCTATAACACACCCCAGTTGAAATAACTTGCACCACTCGAGCACCTGACCCCACATGTCCCTGTGTCCACTCCTGTGGGTAACAGGTCTCCAAAAGCATCAGGAGGCTCATACCCAAGTGCCTCTAGCTCAGAGATCATCTTCCCAGATTCCTTCACTGCAGGACCAGGGAGACCACTAGGTTCATTGTGTTTGACTTGTTGAACACACAAGAAGTTCAGAGAAATTGGATTAAACCAGCATTTTAGAAAGCTCTTTAATCTTCTGTTAAAGACTTCAGGCAACTGCAAATCCACTGCTTCCCCTGGAGCTGGCCTACTACAAAGAAATTGGCTTGTGTTTCAGCAATTTCCAGCCCACTGATTCTTATTGTGATTTGGACTTAATTTGTTAGTTGCCCTCAATTTCATCCTTTCTCTGACAGATATCTCTTCTTGAATTTAGTGGTAAAAAGTTAAGAGAAAAGGGAACACAGTATCCCCTTCCTTTACCTCTCCCCATCCCGCCTCAGCTTTTCCCAATGCTAGCAGAAGATGACCTTGCTAATTAACAGTATCCCAATTTCATAATCAGAGCTTCAGTCATGTAGACCATTGCTCCTTGGAGGCCCCCACAGCAGCACACTGTATCAAGGTGATGACTCAAGTTTAGACAAATAGCCTGAATTCAGCAATTCCCAATTTAATGACTCACAGGAACAGGTTCTGAGTACAAATAAGGTGCTATCTCTATGCAGGACAAAGCTGCTGAGACATCCTGGCTTAGAAAAAGGTGAAAAAAAGAAATGTTTGGTCAAGAATTCTGGTCTGTTGTAAAAGGCTGGAGGATTTTTGTTTGGTTTGTTTGTTTATTTTTTTCTCCCCTGAGAAGTGGAATGAACTAATAGGATCAGAAATTTGTGCACCAAGACACCTGACATAGTCAAAATATTAATACATAAGAAGCTGGGCTGTTACAACCAAGCTTTATTTGTCATTATTTTGGACCTGAGCACCAGTAATTCTACTAGATAACATCCAGGTGGTGGAGGAGGAGAATCCATAACTTAGAAACCTCACTGGTCGGGCTAATCCACAGCAAGATTCAGATAATAAAGCAGCAGCATAATTTGTACACAAGGCCAACATACTAGCACAGGAGAACTAAGTCTTGAAGTGAGGCTTGAAGCAGCAGAACTGGCTGAAAGTGGAGAATAAGCTCCATGGGCACAATCAGGGTGAGAGCTCTGCACCGACACTCTCGAAGCTCCCAGTTCATTCTGCACCATTTCCCCCTGATATCTTCTCCCCAGACAGTTCACACTAGAATTTAGGCGATACTAAAAAGCAAACTGAGCTATTATCTTGTGGTAATAAGTCCCACATGTTAACAAAACATTACTAATTACAGCAATCTGTCTATCTGTGTTTAATGCTCTTCCATTTCACTGAGTTGTTTCTTGTTCTGGTATCGTGGGAGGAAGGGAAAAACAGAAATACCCAGAAGGCCTCTGTGATAACTTGCCCTCTGAGAATTTGTTCTCTTGATCTTCTCAGTACTACTTATCTCTCAAAACTCTTTTAAAATGGAAATTGAGCTATGCCTTCCCTATTTTTCTCTGGACTTTTCTGATTAGGTAAACAGGGTTCAGTACTGCTCAACAGCAACAGAGCAGGCTGCGTATCAATGGGAACAGCTGAAGAGAGACACAAGCATCTAAGGATCTTTTCTTAGAAAAAATCTCTGTGGAAAACAGAATATTTATTTTAGGTATTCTCTTTGCAGTGAGAGCCAGCTGAAAAAAAATTGTCCCTGGTTCCCTAGGCAGCATTACATTAAAGAGGAGAATGGATATTGAATGGAAGGAAACCAAGAAAAAAAACCCCTGAGCAATGCACCAGGAGGCTCTGAGACTGAGTCTCAAGGGCTTTAGAAATACCTTCCACTTACGCTGCAGATTTCAGTCTTCACACAAAACAGTCACTTTCCCCAGTGGCCAGTACATTTGTGGAAAGGTCAGCCGTGTGGGAAAGGAAAGCATTTCTCATTTATTTCACTACTGAAGGTGCAGAAGCTTTAAAAAGTCCAAGAAATTTCGCCTGAACTCATTCAGATGGGATTTCCTTCTGTAGATAGCACCATAAAAGCAGCTTTCTACTTTTAAATCCTTAACTGCTCTAAAACCATCTCCAATACTTCAGTCCCTTTTTCTTCCTGAACAGACGGATCTGAAGGACTGCTTTTCATTTTCAGCAGTGAGAGAAACTCAGCAGCAGGACCGAGAACAAGTGCCCATGATTGCTGGACAGACAGAACTGCGGCATTCCTCTGCCCTACAAAAGGACAAAATCAGAAATTCTCCATTAGCACAAGAGACAGGTCCCCATCCGACTGGCAAGGATAATCTTGCCTGATTTTGCAGCAACAGCAAAATCCTGAATACCCTCCATAATGAATTGCATACCCATTAGTGTCTGCAGATTCCTTACCCTGTTTTATGCAGCCACCAGCCTTCAGCATAGAGGAAAAACACACATTCACTTAAAAATATATAATCAGCATGCAGCCTCAAGCTCCATGGCAAGCAGAAGCAAGGTCTAACCAGCTAATGCTCAACCATCCATGTTAATGCCCAGTAGGTGTGTGGCCCCCATTAGAAGACTCGAGCTTCACAACAAGGCAAGCTAATTAAAAGCATCTGGGGACAGAGGGGACCATTACAGCAAGGTGTCCTCAAGCATAGAAGATGTTGACCAGCAGCTGAGTGACATGAATAGTCTTGTCAGTGCTGAAAAGGCACATAAGCCATGGCCCCAGACTGATGTATTTCATGACAAGAGGCTGTATTTTGCTTTCAGCTTCAGTATCTCTTTTGTGAGGAACTGAGAACACCACACAGCGGATCAGCTCTGGACTGGAGTCTCTGCTATGTTTCTTCCCTGACTTTCTGGGGCCTCCTTCCCCTTGGTTGCCAGCTATAGCAGCTTGGAGTCTCGAGATCACACACTGGTACTCAAAATAGCACCATTTGTACATCAGACGCCAGAGGGGACTTCAGCACCCATAGATCAGCTCATAGAGCAAGGTTCTGTTGCAGGAAGCCAGGGCTGCGGAGCTCTGAGCAGTCGTCATGCAGCCATAGGAAAACTACCTTTCAACTGCTCCCTCACAGCTGCACTTTCTTTTCATAACCATTCACTATTTTCATTGCTTTACACGAACAGGAGACTACAACCATACTTTTAACTACTCATCAAAACAAATCACATTGATTTAAAGGAAGCCTTGAACTTGCGTAATCCAGGAACTGGATTAGTTTGGCACAGTGCTGCTGGCCATGGGATGCTGCTGCTGCTGAAAGACACGTTCCGTCAGCCGCTGTAGGCCTGACTGCAACCATGTGGCCTCTCTTTCTGCTGGAGTTACCTGTGTGCCTTCCTTCTCTTCTATGATGATATTCAGGACAAGAGATAAAAATTGCCATGGAGTATTCACAGGGCTTCACAGACGTGGTCTGTATGTGAAAAATGCATCATACTTTAGAGCATCTGAAGTACTGAGTAAGCACTGGACGATTAGTCCTCACCAATGCTCCAGCTGGAGCCTTACATTGCAGAAAGGGTGCCCTTAATTGAGAGTCAAGTCAGAACAGGCCACGGAGATCGAGGATCCTGCATTGCCACTATGTTCAGGCAGAGCCAGCCTGAGAAAAAGGCACACATCCACCCCTAGAGTTTGTCAAGGGGTCTTTGCCAGTAGCAAAGGTGCAGCAAGATGGGGCAGGCAGAGCCCAAGTTCTCTGGGACAGATCATCTTTCTTCCCCTGTGTTTATGCAGCAGCTACTGCAAAGGGAAACCGGTCTAATCGTCAAAGGATAGTCATAGCTACACCACCAGGATCCACTATTTATGGAAGCAGATCATTCTTGCTGCTTCTACTTAACAGACAAGAAAACTTAGGCCAAAACAAGACAAGAGATGAGTACAGGGTCAGAGTCAGTTCTAAGTAGGAGAAAAGAACCCAGGCAGTGTTGTTACTGTGAATTCCTGTGCCAGAAATTCCTTGCCAGCTCCTTATCCCCCTTCAAACATCATCACCACAGGCAGTGTTGTCACTGGTGTACCCTCACAGCTCACGCAGCCTGTGGCTGAAGGCACCTTGTGCTCAGCAGTCATCTCATTTCTGCCCCTCCTCAGCCGCACTGGCAGAATTTAATACCAAAGCAGTGAAGGTGCTGTCTGCCTCACAACATGGCACCAGGCTCAGCCTGAGCTGACACGCTATCTGTTCTCTAGCAGAAAATTATTTTCCAAGGGATTTCCGCCCATAATACTATGCCAGGTCATCTCTCAACACGAGAGGCAGGGAAGGTGTTTCCCTGGGAACAGTAACCATGGCAAAGCTCTTACCAGTGACTTCCCCTCTCCACCTACAGGAAGAAAAGAAGAGAGGAGGTCTGAGCTCTGCCTCTGGGAGGCCCCCAGAGCTGTAAGCAACCTGGAAGCACCTGATCAAAGATTCAGGAAGTTCAGTTAATTCTGTTCTGTCTTTTACTCAGCTACCAGACATTTCTGCCATGCTCCGCTGAACTCAGAATGCCTCATTACAAAGAGTACCACTGGAAACATCGGTGTTACCGGAAGGTCAGCCAAATACAACAACGCGTAGGTAGGCACGGAGCCCGAAAATCAGCACGGATAGATGGCCAGCAGAAGCAGAGGTACAATGGACTGGCTTTGCAGTTTTCAAACTCTGGTATTGTGCATTAGAGCCCTATCAAAGAAAGCATCTGCAAACCCCAGTTTGTAAGCAATAGCTGCCAGCAGATGACCTGCTTCTGGTCCACCTCTTTTTCTGCAGAATATTCTCGATTTAACAGATTGAATGCAACTCTTTGCTGAAGAGCTAATTAGATCATAATAATTCAGCTTGCAAGTACAAACATATTGCATACTTTTGTGGATCTTTTTGTCACGTAATAGTGGCCATGTTATACATTTCTGGATTTGAGGCTTGCTAAGTATTTATTCAAGTTAACAGATCAAATGAAACCAAAGGTTTCACATAGACACAGAGAAAAAGAGTGTTCTATGACTCAGGAATCTTGATACTCGACTAAACAGTCAACAGCCTAGATTTCGACTACCGTCACTCCACTTCAGAGTTAACACACAATTAGCACAAATTGCCAGCACAGCAGCACCTTATACTAGCAACTCACTCAGACTAGAATATTGTCCTGTAGCCAGACTGACTCACACAGAGCACAAAAAGCTTGGTATTGACCTTCTACGTGGTAAATTAGAAGCACAGGGTGACAGGGTCAGCTGGGTCATGATACCCACTGCCCCATCTCCTTACATTCATTTTAAAAAAAGTATTTTACCTGTGCAGCAAGTACCTGATCCAGGCATATACAGAAATCTCAGTGAAATAAACCTATATTCAGGAGGACTTATTTTAACCTCCTCTAGGACAAAGCACTGCAAATATCCCAGAAATATCCAGCCAAGTGAAATGCTGCACTCATACCCGAGTTAATATCCAAACCCAGCCAGCTGCCTTTATTCACCACGGAATCTGCAGAGAAAGCATTAGAAAAATAATCTTTTTGCAGACCTCCTAGGAATGCAATGCAGCTACCACTAAGAGAAGATGCTGTTTCTTTTAAAGCTGCTGCACGTACCTTTCTTTGCCATGCGCTCCAGTCTAACGCATCCTCCTATAAAATCATGGTAAGATTTCATTTCTCCTTCTGTTATTCGGACAGCAGTGAAAGGTGGATTCCTGGGTACCTGTTGTCCACATTTCCGACACCGAGAGGCCATCACCACAGCTCAGGAGACTCTTGTCAGGAATCTGCTCCCTCAGTTTGCTGGAATCCAGCCTGATTCTTCAGCCGTCAGTCCAGGCTGGTGACTTTATCCCACTTAGTTCATTCAAGGTCATCCTCGCCAGCAGGATGTTCGCCATCACAATTGGCTAAGACTTTTATAGGCTTACTGACTGTGTTTGTTTCTCCCTCCTTGCCTTCAGTATCAGTTTACTTTATTCTCTCATTCAGAATGAAAGCTGTGAACCTCAGCACAGCCCATGCCCTGAATGGCTTCCTTATCATTAATTTAAAGCTATCTCATAAGCAACAATGAAGAGAGAAGATCCCAGAAGCATGATGCAAGATCAGAGAATGTCTCTTAAAGAGCATGCCAGATATGTTCACAAAGAATTTTTCTCTAAGAAAAGGTTTTTCTTCATGATTTTTAGTCCCTTTTGGGTTTATGATTTTATGATTCTTCATCACTGAGAACAGATATTTTCACTTCTGCATTTCAGCCTGGACGGTGCAAGGAGACTGCTCTGCAGAGCTGCTCAACCAATTACTCATACGTCTGGCAGTGGTACGGGGAGGCAGCAACTGTACAGAAAAGCCCTCTGCTGCTGTGCATGGTCCCTGCTCATAAGATCTGATAATCTAAATGAACAGAGTAGCAAATGGAGGACAAAAGGGAAATATTGCTGGCAGACATGCTCTGCTAGCTGTGCAACCCAGACCAAATTTTTTTAGATTTCAAAAAAAAGAAGCTAGATCCATCAGTCTGACACCAAAACAGGATATCTGAGACATACATTCAGAAATCTTTCTTTGAAGGTGCTGAATACTTCAGTTGCGTTTTTTTTGTTGTTGTTTTAACAATTACTGTGAAACAAATCACTGATCTGAGCACCTTGTGAAAAAAACAGTACTTGGGGAACTGAGTGCAGAGAGCACTCGGTCCTGATGCAGTGAAGTGACCTCCTTGAGGTCAGGGCAGGGGAATACACAGGAGATGCATGAACAGGCACAGAGAATGGTGGTTTGCACTGGTGACAGTGCAAAAAAAATATAATGAATACCTAATGAGTCAGAGCTGAGCTGCAACCCAGAGCTCAAGTGTGGGAACCTGAGCAGAAAAAAAAAAAAAAAGCGCTTCTTGCAGGGCTCATACTCAGGCCAGGAAAGTCTTTGCCTTCCTCTGCCTCAAGCACTACCACCTGTTTGCACTTTATGTACTTGCATCCAGTGCTGATCAGCTCAAGGCCCTCTCAGTTCACAACTGAGCGCTAGACATGGAGTGGGAAAAGAGAAGCCTAATTAATACAAATCAGAGAATGAACTAGAGGGGACAAAGGTGCCCAAGAGAAAACAGCTTCACATGATGTTATTACTAAAATGGTGAATAACTAGGTCGAGAGGCTTGAATGCCTGTCAGCTGAAGCTTACAGAAGTCAACTCAGCCCTACTTCTTCCCCATTCCACAAACTTCAGCAGCCTCTCCCCTGCAATCTCCACTGCTCCCCATCCACACAGTGAGCTGTTTCACCTCCCTGAGTCAGCACACACAAACCGATCATGCCGTAAACCTGCTACCAGACCTGGGAAGTAGTGAGTCGCAGGAGCTCTCCTTTTGATAAAAGGAAAGCTGTAAAGGGGATCTCCACTCTTAAAAGATTTGTGCTCCCTTCTCCCCAAAATTTGCTGCATGGCATGAAGCTGGCCATTCTCCTGCTCTTTGTCTTTGCCAAAACCCTGTCTACGAAGCGATGACAATGATGGACTGAGCTGTTGGGTGACCTGATTCATTAGCATTTGTAAAATATTTATTAGAGCTTCCAAAGAGAAATCCCCAGGGGACTGCAATATTTTGCAGATAGGGAGAGCAGTGGTGCAGAAGGCAGAATTAATTTGTAGAAAACTGTCATCATGAGATAAGACAACTAGAAACATAACCCAGCAGTTTTATCTTAAAGCCTTTCTTCTCCTTTGTTTGTTTTTTTTCGCTTGTTTTTTTTTTTTTCATTGCAGGGGCTCAAGGTGTCCTTCCATACACAGGCAAACATGGTGTACCTCAGAAAATACGCATGAAGATATTGTCAGAAAAGTTTATGTCAGACGTACACAGAATAACTGCATTTCAACCTAGCACATATTTAGATGTACAATGGAGGAGAATCCAGCATTTGTGACAAATGTCTGCCATCCTCCCTTGCATATGCTGTTCCCACCAGTATCTGTGTGGCTTAGCAACAGGAGAATCTGTGAGACACTTGGTTTCAAGAGGGAGACTTGATGCTAGAAGTGGGATGCAAGAAGAAATCTGCCCTAGGTGTGAGCTTCTAGAAGAACAGATAGCCACAGGACGCACCAGCAAAATGAGCTAAAAATCGTCTAAGTCTCAGTCATTCCCTAGGAAACACTGATCCATGACAATGCTAAATACACACCTCTGACACCCGGGGTACTGCTGCCGTCACTCAGCTCCAGACAAAAGATAAGGTGCTATTGCTGCTACACTTCTAGCAATAAGGCACAGGAGGTTCACCTGAGGGACTGAGCACTGTGCTGCAAGGACTAGGACAGAGAAACAGAAGGATCTGTTTCTTCTCATATAACTTTCATTTCATTTACATCTCACAAGCAGTCAGTCCAGCTTCTCCTGACACATATCAGAAATCTCTGACATAGGAGCACTAAGAGACCTGCCCTGCTGCTTACCACATAAACTACCTCTTCTACACTGCACTGGATGCATCTGCACAGGAGCCGCTGCAAGGGCTGGCTTGCAAGAATGCTTTTATGTAATACGTTACCAAACATGCCCTCAGGGTGGATAACTGATTCTGCACAATTTTCCTTCATTATCTAGAAGGAACTAGTCGGACTGAAAGCAAGTTGTGATTGTTCTTTTCATGCAGAAGAGCATAGCAGCGGGAGCAGTTACGGAAAATGGCAAGCATTCTTCCTTGGGTCTTCTCCATAGATAACACGGAATGGAAGGGAGTTAGTTACTTTCCAGCTGCTCCAGACAGCAATAGTAAAGTGTTTGGAAAAGCTAAGAGGACATTTTCTGCTCGTGAATTGCCAGCACTGCCTAGCAAGATCAGCTTGGTCTGTCAATGAATAAGCAAGTAAATAAATGTAAGAAAGTGTCATCAGAAATTAAAAAACACCCAACTACCCAGATGTCCTCAGATGCCATTAACCACAACAACCCGAGGAACTGCAGTAGTTCCTAGTTTCATTAGAAATACCAGTTCACCTTGGAATTGGAGCTTGCTGGAAGGTGTTCGCTGTCATTACTGTATGGCCAGAGGATTGCCACAAACTTGAAGTGACAGAATCACAGAATGGTAGGGGTTAGAAGAGACTTCTGGAGATGTGGTCCACTCCCCCTGCCAAAGCAGGGTCACTCAGAGCAGGTTGCCTAGGATCATGTCCAGGTGGGTTTATGAATCTCTCCAGAGAAGGAGACTCCACAACTTCTCCAGGCAGCCTGGGCCACTGCTTTGTCACCCTGAAAGGAAACCATTTTTGCCTCACATTCAGATGGAACCCACTGTGTTTCACTTCGTGCCTGTTGCCCTTGTCCTGTCGCCAGGCACCACTGAAACGAGTCTGGCCCCCTTCCTCTTGGCATCTGCCCTTTAGATATTTATAAGCATTGATCAACTCTATTAAATCTGTTTAAACCCCACATCTCTTCTCATGAAACAATAAGCTTCTTCCCCAAAAAGCAGTGCTCCTATGGTTGGTACCACTGTTAAGCATGAAACATTCAACACACACATTGGATATTGGTGATGCTGGGCACAATGGATCTAATCTCTTGTGAAAAGTCAAGAGTGGAGTTTAAGAATAGCATTTATGTGCCAGAGGAAGGAGGGAGAGAAGTCTGCTTCTGCTGCAGGTGAGACGCAGCTTGAAAATACTGTAAAACACTCTGTTTGCAACTTACCTCACAGTCACTAAAACAATTGAGGGGAAACAGACATTCCTTTTTCCAACAGAGCCTTGTGAGAACCATCGAGAAAGTTCAGTAGACTCAAAAAATTGCCTCTCCTATCCACCAGTAGTTTAAAAACAAACAAAAGCCAAACAGTGGGATCAGCAAGCCATCTCTTATTTATGAAAACCAGCAGCTCCCCCCACCTATGTATAGTATTCTACAAGGCTGAAAAATAAGTCATCTAAATGCAAGGCTGCTATACGATTGATATATGTAGAAGCTAAGAAAAAATTCCGTATTTCATTCCTGAAACCCCAGCTTCATATTTTCCTATATTTTATGTGATGTTTGCTCTGAAGTTTGACCTGTTCCTTGATAGCTATGCTGAAACACACCATTCCTTTTGCATATGCCTCTGTGACCTTCTCTCTGCCTTCCCCACTCTCGATCATGAATTGGATAAGCCACGAGGCATTTCAGCAGCTTGATGTGAAGGCTTATTTTCAGAGCACACTTAGTGCTGTTAGAGGTAACATCCATTCCACTGTTCAGCTAGGAAACGAAAACTGATCTTTTAACTTCCATTTATTTTCTTCCAACTAATAAAAAGCAGATCAGGGTTCCTTTCCTCTCCTTTTTTAATAAAGAGCTACATCCCAGGCATTGTTTTAAGCCCCAAGGAGTTAAAGAGGCAAGCAGAAGAAAGAATATCTCTGCTTTTGAAATCTTTTTTAGTATACAGCACTGTTGCAATTGCAGTCTGCAGATACTGCACTAGAAGGCACTAATTCCAGTGCCATATGGCTGCGGAATCTCATTACACTGATCTGCTTAAAGTGATTTATTAACCGACGGGCAAAACATTTTTGGTCACCTTCAGTGGTGGGAAACAAGAACTCTGCCACTGTTGGTGCACATTTACGCCCACATAAGCTGCCAAAAGCAGGAGTGAGTTTAGCAAAGATCAGAAGACAAGCTAGCCTAAGAACTTCTGTTGCCATCACAAAGCTGTGTAGACATCCAGGGCTAATCAAGGACCGTTACCATCATTATTAAAAAGACAAAAAAAAAAAAAAGCACTGGTGCCGTCACTGCTGGATTAAAGAAGGTGTCCAGGAGATCAGGAGATGAGTGGAATCTTCATAGGTCAAGCAGTGGGCAGGACTCGTTGCTGCACCTGCAGGGTTTATTTGATCTACATTTCTTGACCTCCACAGAGAAGCTCACATCAGCAAGAACAGGAGGCATTTCTGTCCTGTTAGGCCTCTACTCTGCAAGATGAACAGATTCCCAAAGTTACCCATCTGCACCAGCACAGGAGTAAAGAGCAGACAGATCCAAGAGTTTAGCCTTGGATGCAAAGTTATTCCAGTCTTGATCATGAAAACGCCTAAGGACCTAAATGAAGCTTAGAGCCTTTCTGTGCAACACATACTCCAGACACAGCTCTTGGCTTAAAGAGTCAGGGGAATAAAATGAGAGACAAGTAAATGCAGAGGGAACAGATGAGAGATACTGGGTAACCCAGAGAAGGTTGTGATCCATACAACTGGGCATGTCAGGCCACTATTCTCCCACACTCCTAAGTGCCATGATCACCTTACCACCGATGCAGCATGCACTGGGAGAGGTGGATTCACGAGCACAGTCTTTGTGCCATTGCCCTCCAGCAGCAGCATGGGTGCTGGAAAAGAAAGTCTCTGGGCATTAAGAAGGAAGACACGTTTTTCTCCTCTCTATACTCTGCCGCTGAGTCACCCCCAGTGTGACGGTAACCCCAATTCTTGCTGGCAAACAGAGCACTACACTGTTCTTTCTTTCCTCCTTTGGCTTTTTCTCCCTGCAGCCAAGTACACTGGAGCGCTGGCAGCGCAGAAGCTGCTGGATCCATGCAGCCAAGACCACCAGGACGGCTTCTTTCCCAGAGGAGCAGCTGTGCACGTTCCCTGATAGAAGCAGCATTTTTGTTGTTGTTCTTGCAATTCATAATTTAAAGCAGATAAAGAAGAAACAGAAAGACACAAGGATAAAAATCGGATCTATAAGAATCACAAAGGTTGTTGATAGTCAAGGTGTTTGGGCACGTGCCAGATGTTAGCTGAACAGGAAGGAACAGCTTCTCACATTACAAAGTACAGTAAAGGCTTTTCCAGTGTTTTATTGCCATCTCTCAAACACTCAACATCAGTTACTAGACAGGCTGGGATATTGGGCTTTAGGGAGTATTGAATTTTTTCTGTTTGCATGTCTGTGCACTGAGCTTCACTCCGTTACTCTAAGTAGCCCCCAAAGAAAAAGGAGCTCCTATCTAGACTTTCCTAAACATCAAGGCTTTCACTGATTGGGCTCTCTTAGCTGGCAGATAGACCTCAAATGCACTCCTTCCACATCCCCTAGCGCAAGACTTCCGTTCTGATAGGGAACTGAGGATAAAAATCAAAGAGGAGTTACTCCCTCTGGCCTGGTAACTGTGAAATACATGTTCTTATTTTTCCCCAGGACAGGGCTGCTGTCAGAAATCAGAGGTCTGTCCTGAAGGACCTGCTTACACAGTAGTTTCTCAGTGCTGGGCACCTGCATTGAGAGGCTGCAGTGCTATCCTCTGTGTGCACCCACGCAGGGCAGCTGGGCACTTGCACACACCTACACCCAGGCAACAGGAATTTGTCCTGCTTGATGCAGAGCTCCTCCTTCCTCACATGCACTCACAACCTGAGCCCCTGAGTTGTTCCCCATTTATTCTCCCCAGCTTTGTTTCTAAGCCATCAGCTGTAATGGATTTAAGGTTCTAGAAACACACAGTCTACAGGGTGATTTTCCAAGTTACACCAAAGCCTGGTGTGTAGCAGGAAAATAAAGGGATGGGTAACCTGCTAGCACACCCAGCAGCATACATCAGAGATGGGTAACCTGCTAGCATGCCCACCAGCCTAGACTGTGGGTGCACTTCATTTACCTCTCCCCACCCAGGGCACAACCAGGCCAAGATGCCACCTCACCGCGCACCACTATGCTGCCAGCCCTCTTCCTCTCCTCCCCAACCAGCACAATCACCGGTTTTCATCACCCTACTCTATCTTGATTCTGTAACATCTAACAGTAGGGTAAATTAATGATCAGCTCTCCCACAACCTATTTTCACAAGATTTACAGAAAACCAAGTTTCAATCCTTGGTCAAAACCAGGTAAGAGCTGCTAAAGTTATATGGAAAAGGACCAGCTTGAATAAACAGATAAAGCACTAGTATAAAAGCCTCATTTCCTTTTGTATCAGGCCTAAAATTATCCAGGGACAATATATACTAACAGGGAAGTAGGTCCACATAGTAAAAATGTATCTTTCTAAGACAGCTTCAGGTGCAGAAACAATATAGAGCTGCATCTGAGATAACTTGTCCTACAAGAGGTGGCACAAGGGTTTCTCTGCAACATTACACTAATGCACAAAAAACTTCCCTGTCAACTCAAGTGTCCCACTATCAGAACATGCGGCCTCCATATGCTGGGATGTGCTAAACACTGACTGCACAAGGCTAGACCTTCAACCAATGTAAAATAAGGACACTGCTTTGACTTCAACAGCACCATGGACTTAAATTGCCTGAAGCTGTGTGGTGCAGTGTTCTGATGAGATAAGAAATTGCTCTTTAGTCTGCCAGAAAACACCACTACAAATGCTTTCTGCTGACCAGCACAGATTAACTCAATAGAATATATCTAAATCCCACATCTATTTATAGACCTTAGTCCCAATAGGCATAAATCCACTTCATGGAATATTGCATTAAATAATGCTTCATGCTTCTGCAGTGATTCTCAGCTGAGCACTTTGGCACCGTGGAGAGATTGTTATTCCCACGAAATAGACAATTTCCCATTCAATTGCCAATAAAAGGATAGAGTTTAACAATAATATTTGTTTTACTTTATTTGACTACGCATCTGAGAACTATTTGAAGAAGGCTTGGGGGGGGCAGGGAGAAGCAGGAATAATTTAACCTAGAATTTTGCCCAACAGAAGTAAAAAAATTGGAGAGGAATGTGCTAAAAACAGATATCTGTACATCTCCCACTACCTCAAGAGCCTTTCCAATTGTTTTATTCTGAGGGGAACCTTTAAATGCAAAGATGTCTTGCTTCAGGAAACAACAGCAAAATAATTCTAAAGCAGCCAAAAGCAGTAGGTTCACAATTAGGACTTTTCTGTTGTCAAGAATGAAACCGTGTCAGACTTAACCTAAGACGCTGTTGCCATGACCTCAAAGCAGACAGCGGCATACGGATCAAGTGGAATGATAGCCTCTTAATTGCTCCCAAATATAGATCTGTCTAAGCTGGACTTTTAATTCTCTGAGGTACCGAAGACCCATGTTTGCACTGGTACCACCTGGAGCTGGAGACACTCAGCCCTTGTTTCAAAGATCTGTGCAACATCGATGTAGATCAGCAGAATCTCTCCTGGACCCACAAAGTGGAGATATGTGCCAGCACCGCCTCTGTAGCTGAGAACCATTTGCAGCCAGCTATACTTAGAGCACGGCTCCGCAGACACTGACAGAGGCACGCTGCATACTGGCAGCAAAGGAGGTCGAACCAGGCTTTAGCAGTACGTATGCACCATGACAAGGAGATTTGATTAGGTGACGCTTCTGCTGGAGTCCAGCTCCCAGTGCATCTGCTGCTGCACCAGTGCAGACAGTTGGCAGAGATCTCTGACTGTCAGGACTTTTCTGCCATTTGAGCTCCCACTCCAGCAGAGAACAACACCCTAGACAGATGTCAAGCACCACCCTGTTCACTTAGCCAGTGCTTCTAGATAACAGTGAAAGCAGCCGTAACACCCAGGAGAACGTATCAGAGTCAGCCTCCATCCAGCCTATCACTCAAATTAATGAAGTGATATCAAGACATTCAGCATAATCAAATGCTGCTTCCTCTTAAGATGCTGTAAAACCTGAACAGCCTCTGCTTTTTCTTCCACCTCCTGTAACCACGAAGGCTCCAAGAGCTCTAGGTTAACAACAGACTCCACAAAATTACTATCCAGTCTCCCCGACTGAAAGAGAATCTAATTGTTTAATGTGCTAGTAAATAAACCATAACTGTTGCTTGCCGCCCTAGGCTCTGGAATATCCACAGGATCTCTTACAAATAATTATACTTCTTTCTTTCCCAAGTCACACAGGCTGATAGTACTAGACTAAGATCAGACTTCTGGCCTGTCCATGCAACACAGGAATTTCCAGCCACCCACCTGGCCTCCAGGTCTTCCAGATAGCCTTCCAGCATCCCTCTCATAATTCCAGCTTCTTAACAGACTTCAGACCTCCCATAAACCTTTGCAGCTTCACACACACCCATTAGGTCTCCATGCAGCATACAAGCTTCAATCCTCAGATCAGCTTTCCAGAAAGCCTTTACAACCTCACCTCCCACACATCCCATAGCTTTCCAACTTCTCTTCTGTATTTCCTTCAACACCTAACAATCTGCCCTCCTGTTTCATTTCTTCCAGCTGGTATCTCTTACACAGCTCCCCTAGAAAAAGCCCTGGAGCAATTTTCCACACCATTATTACTGGTAACACCTGTCCCTAATTGCTACCTGCTTTCAGGTGAGGAAAGAATAGTACTTTTTCCCCCCTTAACCCTTTATTTGATGCTGATTTGTAGCATAAATTCACACAAATCTACACAATATTTTCCAGTCTGTCTCTTGTTTTAAATATACTTGCTTCAAGAACAGCAATCAACTGTGCAAAAATAGAGCAATATTTTTAATTGTGCCAGAAGCACTGTAAGAACCCACCAATGAACTTTAAAATCTCAGTACAAATAAAAAAGCATAAGAGAAAAAGTCTTCAGCTGGGAACTGAATCTGAGGGTATTAGTACGATTTGTGTAAGATCAATTGCAATTACTGCAGTAAAAGTGGAAGATAAATGGAGACATACCCAGAAATGTCCCTTTCTTGGCTGCAGCCTTGAACACGGTACACACAGTGTTTCTCAACCTTATTTTATATCATTTGTAGATATCCCCATCTTTTCAACACTGTACTTTAAAACAGCAACTTGCTCATTACAGTTGTGTCAGGCTAGTGACTACTACGTATCCTTCCAGAGGCAACAGGCCTGATAGTGCTGAACCGAAACTGCTAAGACTGAGCTAACTGGCAAAATAAAAACTGAACGCTAACAAAGAGTTTTAAAAATCTGGTTCAGTGGCTGATCCCAAATATCAGCACTGGTACTGGACATGGCAGGTATTTTAGAGCATGTGGGCTGCACTGAGAAAGTATTTTGCACTTGGCAGCAGCAGGTAGCCAGGTTTCTGGGTGCAGTGGTCAGCCTTACCTGCCAGAGCAGTCTCACCTGTGGCTCCCACCAACACACCTTCCACCCTCAGTGCTCCAGCTACTCCACTGCAGAGGGCTTCCAATCCCTCTTTCCTTTATGCTGTGGGTAATGCTGTTTTCAGCTGCTTTCTCTGCTGTTCCTGACCTGCAGTTGAGACTTACTAGAGTAATTTAGATTTGATATGTCATTTGAATCTGTTACCATCTCTGGTTAGGTATTGGGGGACTGCTCTCCGGGGTGGGGGTGAGGATGATCGTACTAATGCTGCCTTGTTTTTCTGTAAGGTATAGTTCTAGTCTTTGTATTTCCTAACAGATGCTTAAGACCTTTAATAACTTTTGTAGTGTTCAATTAAGTTATCAAAATCACACCAGACTCTCACGTTTGCTGAAAGAGAAGCTGCCAGTAAGATTAGGCTCTTTCTTATATTTTCCAGAGTTTAAAAGGAAGGGATGTTCTTACTCCTAAATAGGAAAATGGCTTTTATGTAAGTCTTAGACTGTGGTTACTAAAGAGATCAAGAATTACACACATGTAGTTGGATTACACACATATGTTTTGGATTAAAAGTTTAAATAGAGAACTTGTGTACCCCAGTTTTCACAGGCTCAGCACTCATCTCCCAGGCTTATCTCTGGAGATCACGCCTTTCTTTGCATTAGTGCTGTCCAGGTGTTTTGCACTTTGATGCAATGGCAGCACGACCAGGGAGATGATCTCGCTCCTGCAGGGTTTGTGCCGAGAAACGGTCACACTCTCCTGTGCCCTCTAGTGGCTCCTCAGCGAGACAGGCAGCGGTGGCACCAACCGAAACTGGACGGGGCTCTTCATCAACAGAAAGTAGCTGCTGGGTACCAAACCCTGCAGTGCCATAAAATCTCTCGGCAAACGGCCTTGAGGGAGTGACACTGCTCCGCCCAACTCTGTAACACCCTGCCTTTCAGCTGATCTGAGAAAGGAAGATAAAATGGTTTGACCCTATCCTGGAGGGACTTAGTAGAAATTGTAGTGCAAAACTGGAGTGGGACCAGATGATCTTTCGAGGTCCTTTCCGATTCCTAACATTCTGTGATTCTAACATTCTGTGAAAATGGCACTAATGTGCCCCCTCCCCTGCAGTGGACAAGGTTGCTCCAACCAAGCTGCGTTCCTGAAGCCAAGAGACGCACACATCCCTTGCCCAGGCAGCACCCCTGTTCTGGTGTCCTGCCGGACAGAGGAGGATGCAGGGGCTGACTGCAGCTGTTTCATTTCTCCTCCTTTCCATGGCTGGACTGGGGAAACCTGGCATGGTGATGACATCCCAGCTCTAAAGGGGAGAGTGGGACAAGCAGAGTATGGCCTGTACAGAGCTGCCGTTGCAGATCCTGGGGCAGAATGGGCACAGAACATCACTGACAAATTCCTCTTTGCTTCTGTCCAAACAATGGTGCTCCTCAGTGTGCAGTTGGCTGCCAGCTTTCTTTTCCCATTCAAGTTAAAATGATGCAGAAGGCTCTGCTCTATAGCCCCAGTGTAATTCAACATGATCCCAAATGACAATTGCACAGTGCTGAAACTGCATTCTCCCCTAACTGAAAACAAAGCCAGAAAGTAAGATTTTTATGAGAAAAAAAACAAAGGAACAAAAAAATGTTTACCTCAAATTGAACTGTGATTTCAAAGTCTGCTGTGAAGACTCTACTGGCTTCCCTAATGTGAGAGGGGAAAAGATACTAGACACTGATAACAGTGCAAATATCTGAGACAGATGAAATAGTGAGAATAGCTTTGAATCTCTCTTAAAAAAAAATAAAATATTAATTTTGTTTTCACAAAATAAGATGATCACCATAAGAAGCATTAATCAGATTTCCCCAGCATCCCTCCTGCACCAACTACCAGCATGTAATTGCTGGGAGCTTTCTGATCAGTTGTGCACCTGATTACAGCTCAGGGTCACGCTAAGGCCAGAGCTATTTCAGTTTGAAATAACCTTTTCTTTGACTATTGCAAGATCAATAGCACAGCTCCTATGTATGTCAGCAGCTTGGGCTCTTATGCTGCAAACACCAATATTGATCACCTCTAGAAATTAAGCCTTGGCTTCAGAGACCTTTGAACCAAAGTGCAATGGGTGACAGTGAACTTCAGACTCAAAAGGGGGAAGTATTTCTAGTCATCCTTCATTGTGTGAAGCATTATCGATTGATGACAAGAGGCAAACTTTCCTGATAGTAATTCTAGCCACAGCAATTCTATTTGAATATGAACTCTATACCAGAAAAAAAAAATGCATTTAGAGTGCTAAGGTTGTAACATATATAATTCATAGACAACATACCCAAATCATCTCATTTCTACTTATCCTTGTTACTAAAGCTGCACGTGTTTGCTGCAGTCCTTTCCCCCAGTACCTGTCTGTTAGCACTTGCATATCCTTGGAAAGTCCTAACTAAACCATAGGTATTGCAATAATAATAATTGGAGATGCCTCTAACTGTGGGCTAATCCTCTACATATGTATAATTAAAATATGGATGTATAATTAAAATACGGCTGCTACCTTAAAGGTTTCAGAATTTAAAGGCAATAATCTCTCTTCTGAAATACTGCAAGGTATCACCTCTGAGTTTAGGTTTTCTTTACCTCTCCATGTTCCACGTATCCTGAAGCGGCTCTCCAGTGATAAATGAGAATAACTCCTACAAAATCTCTGAAGCTCAAGGCATGTATTGAATGAGGAGGGTCAGATCCTGTCAGCAGCTGTTGCCAGGCAGACCGAAGTGCTGTACATTAGCATTGTTTGGCCTGTACATATGTCTTAGAACTGCAGATAACTGCTCTTATATCCGGGGCCAGCAGTAGAGAATTCATTGCCCAAGGGAAAGGGGAAATCATACAGCTCACAGCCATGCAGAGAAAGTAATAGCTCAATGGTTTGCAGCCCCTCATATCTCGTTGCCCTGGGCAACAGCCTGCACTGCGGAAGTGCCAGATCTAGCCTTTCTCATCTGAAAACTGGAACATATGGTGTTAATATATGGATTGATACTATGAAAGCAGTACTGCAGTACCATTGGGGTGCTCGCATATTAAGTGATACAGGTTAGTGCATAAACTGTCTCAGGATAAGAGCTGCTGGTTTCCATCCAAGCTCTTTGAGACACAGATGGAGGTAACTGGAAGGACAGAGATTATAGCCTGAACTCACAGATCCTGGGTACCTGACTCAAGATCCTCTCAGCTTGGCTTTCCTCAAGCTCTTACAGGAATTTTGGGTCACCAAGATCCCCAGATGAACTCAGGGCAGTTCTGATAGTAGGTCATAAGTCCAAGCTCCCAAGGCAGTGCTTGTGCTGTGCTGCCTCTTAAACCTGCTTGCAGCAGGGCCTATAGCTGGGTCAGCTACAGCTGAGTACACTCAGACAAAAATATCTGGTCCTGCTGAGTGCTGAGTGACAGCTGTTCCCCATTTATTACACAGAAATAAAGAGCTCTTTGCACCTTTCTGGATCAGAGCCACTCTGCTGTAATATTGATGAGAGATCATTTCCCATCACCTCTTTGCAATGTTTCAAAGGATTCTGGCTTCTGCAGCAATTTAACCTTTACTCCCATGCTTGAGTAATCCAGGTCAGGAATCAGTGACTTTTAAATCAAAAGCTGGACTAACATCCCAAAAAGGACCTTTGTATCTCTTTTTAAGCTTCCAGAGAGTCAGCTTTGCATTCACTATAATAGTCCTGCACTTACTGCAATGGAGTCCTCAGAGAACTCCATCTCTGTTGCATTCATGTAGCTCTGGAATCAGGGCAGCTCTGTCAATGCAAGGGAGGGCAGGGCTGGCTGCCTGGAGGTACCAAACAAGTCCCTGTGGCCTCCAATCAGGAGGGCACTGGATGATAGTACCTTCCAGAGTCAAATGATGGGTGCAATCCATCTTTGAGGCAGGCAGGTTAACAATATTGAAATTGGTGGTAATGCATCTCTCTGAAGGCACGGAGGTCCGTGCTTTGGCTGTGCTTATTTAGCTCTTAGCTCTTGACTGCCTAAAGGATTCAGGACTCAAATTTCCTGACAGCAGTGATTTTGGAACAACGCATTTTCAAGAACACTCTGAATACAATGCATGGCAGGTGCAAAGCTGGTTTTGAGCATGGATCTTGATTGCATCTTGTTCTGGTAAAAAAAACCCATAGACAATCATCTTATGACAGCAGGGATTTTTGATCCTGGTAGATGTCTCTCCTTTGGCCATATTGCCTGGAATATTGTTCTGCACCGTCAGGTCCCTCCAATGGCTGGAAAAGATAGAGATAGAACACGGCAGCTTTGTAAACTAAATCCTAGTCCACTGCAGTTTGGGATTGTCTGTCTCAGTTCGGTGCTTTATTCCCTACCATACTGCAAGGAATATTCTAATAGAAAACACGATAAAGGGCTGTTCATTAATGCTGAATTATTTGCAGGCCTCTGCTGAAAAAGTATCAGCTTTCCACAGTGCTGCATTGCAAATGACAGCAAGTGGGTGCCTACAAATGTCATGTATTTCACCCTTGAATAAATGCTGTTGCTTCAGACTTACACCAGCCTGAGTTTACATGCTGGACATGACTCTCGTTCAGAGCATGAGCTCAGTCATTCCTCAGGGAGTTATGTCTTTGGACAGATGTGTTATCTCTGTTATGCTTGCATGACAGTGAAGCTTGAAGGTACTGTGATCTCAACCCAATTTTCCCCTACACATATGTCCCCATGCCAAAGTGGAGCCTGCTGTCCTCTCCTCCACTAAACTCACAAACTTTTCTTTACAGCGTTTCTACCCTCAGAGCAGTACTTCCCTCTGTGCCATAATTTACACATGACTTAAGGTATTTACAAGTGGTGTTTTTCCATCTATGTGTGTAAGAGTTGGCTGTTTTTTCAACTTGTCTCCCTCCAGTTCCTCAGTTTCTATTTTAGCTGTGTCTGCTGCACTGGTTAGTGTGAGTCACCAAAGCTGACTGACTAATAATGATCCATGTGCCATCTTATCCCTTTCACATCATTCTGCAGCATTTTCTCATGTGAGTAGGGGCAGGCAGCTTTGTGGAGAACTCGGATTTCTCCCAGTCACTGACTAGGTGGGGAAATCCAGATGTTACAGTGCTGAACCGTAAAGTGAAGTACAAGAGGCTCAGCCAGTGGGCTACAACACATCAGCATTAACACAAAACATTTATGATTTACCTTCTCCCAAATGCCTGAATGTAAGCCCAGCACTGAAAAAAAGGGAGAAAATACACAAACAGGGCTAGTATCATGTACCAGACACTGTGCTGTCAAAATGATACTGGCAGTCATCCAAACCTCACCCAGGAAGGTTCACCCTAGATGGAAATGCTGATTCATTCCTCAGGGCTAGGAGAGGCCTCAAACATGATGCAGAAGAAGGGAGAAAGGAGTAACAACAATGAAGCTGCTCAGCTTATTCTCTACTCATTGACAGGGTTTGGTGCTGCAAGTACCTTCCCAAGTGCTGACCATGTTTGCCCCAGAGAGATGTCCTCTCAGGGGATCTCTTGGCTTCAGGCACCATATGGAAGGCGAGAAAAGGAATTAAATAAAAGATGAGGCAAGAGGTGGAAAAAGGCCCTTATATTTAAGGAACTGTCAGGAATTGTGATAGATGTCAACTCAGTTTAATTTCCAGCGAAGCCATCTGAGCTTCCCTCTGCCACAGAGATGGAAACAGGCAGGGGCTCCTCTCTGCCTCCTTTTGGCCCTGATTGCTTTTTAATCTCGGGACTTAGCCATGCAGAATGATCACAACTGCCTACCCTGTCAGCAAGCAATGACTTCTGTCAGCACCAGCAGCTTTCATTGTGCCTGACCCAGAGACCTCAAGTAAGACGAGCCCACCTGTACTTGCTTTCCCCTTGGGAGTCCCCCCTGCCTCCTCCTTCCAAGTAGCCCTGAGCTTGCCCTGAAGTGTTTAAGAGGAGAGGGAGCAGTGCCACAGTCTGACTAGCTCATAGAATAATGCTGCAAGAAGTCATTTTTCCCTTGCTTGTGAACTAAACCACCTCATTCTTTTTTAAAAAAAAATTATTCTTGAATAACAAACATTTCTCCCCTTCCCCAAAAATAGGTAAAGAAAACAAACAAACGCAGGCCAACAGAAAACGATCACATTTGATTTGCAAAAGCCTGCTCTGGAAGTCAGTAGTTCGTGCTTTCTGCTCTATTCAGACTGCCACAGAGGGCTAACACCGTCTGAAATACAGACCTGAGACAGAGGTGGGTTCAGGAGAGCCATGAGAAGAGCTCACCCAAGCAACAGACATAGAGATTTGCTTGCAACTGAAACATGCATCTTAGAACAGTTCACTTGAGTCCCAGCTACTTTGGGACAAACTACAGAGCCCAGTTGAGCTTTCTAAGGAGGCACAGGACCCAGTGCCCAGCATCATAGCTGTGGAAGGGACAATGGGCACCAGCGGTGCTAACAGCAAACCTTGGATCCTGCTACCTGACTTTCCTTTAATAATTTCCTTGCTTGTTAAACACCCCGCCGTGCATTCACTCCAAGAAACAAACACCCACAAGGTATTACTTTTAAGGCAGGCTAGAAAATCAAGAAGAGGGGGAAACTGCTGTAGCATTAGACTGAACAGCAGCAGTGTGGAGGCTTCTGAAACAGCCAGTGACCTACAGATTGACAGACTGAATCACGCCTCAGTTCCATCCAGCCTAGTACCCCGTCTCCAACAGTTGCCATCACAAGATGTGTAAGTACAAAGTGTGAAAACCCTGCAGCAAGCAGATGGTGGATGATAGTGACTCCTATTCCCTTTTCTCCCCAGCATCCTGGTCTCTTCCTGCCTTGAGAATGAAAGCTCAGGGTTTAGCAGCCAGTTTGGGGGAGAGTATCAGGAAACGAGAAAACAGCCAGGGCTGTAAACAGTCTTTCAGTCAGTTCTGTGGGGCTTTGCGTGACTCTGCTGCTGGTAGCACACCTGGATATTGCAGGGTTTTTCTAACTTTCTCTGGAATCCCATTAAGGATGTTAGAGTCAGAGTCACACCCCATATGAAAAAGTATTCAGCTGAAGTCAAAGAGGGAAAGTAGAAAAGAAGCACTTAGGAGCTGCTCTTTCCTGAAACAGAAGCAGCCTTAGTGCAGACTACTGTTTGTACTGGTTGCGGGAAGCTCTTCAGCCACCTCTGTCTCCCTAAATGCAAGGCCAAACTATCACATAAATATTTTGCCTTAACACAAAGACAAACTAATGTTCCGGATCCCCAGCTGATAACAATTTCTTGGAGTCTTTATTTTTGATCATGCCTCGACAAACCAGACTAGAATGTGTGCTTTAGACAAGTGGGACTTCTAATATTCTACATTTTGGAGAGTGCACTAGGCACATCTGCACGTTTTTCATGGATTTCTGTGAAAGCTTGATTTCTGCTTTTTATAGGCGCAACCTTTGCAGCATTAGCAAAACATTTTTAAAGAGTTCCTTTGAAACAGCTGCACAGAATAAGCCGTATAGAATGGGGTAAAATTAATAACCACAATCTGGGAACTAAATGTAAACAACCAGCTTTTTTAAGCTGTGAAACTAAAAAGGATAAATTGTTATTACTTCTACTTTCCCCTGTTTCACTTTCCCGTATGGATTCTCTGAGGTCTAATAGAACGAGCTTATTTAGCCTTTTCTTCCCTAATTGCATCTTTCTCTTCTCTTCAGTCACTATTTTCATTAACTTAATATTTTATGACCTTTGTCACTCCACCAAATTTAGTAAGAATTAGCCAACAGTTCAAAAGCTTTATTAGGGTAGGGAGAGAAAGTTGCAGATAACATGATGATAGAAGGTAAATTAGTAGAATTAGTAGTAGAAGTAGAATTAGTAGAAGTAGGTTAATAGGGAAAGGAATTCCAACCTACCACTTCCCATTAGCATGAGATCCCAGGCAAATTTAGCAAACACATTTCTGCAGCTTTCTACTGTCCTGTTTCCCAGGGCATGCAGTGATAGATGCACACCCTGTGCCTGAGTCTTACTTTTGTGTAAGGAAACCTGCTGCGCTGTGGCTGGTGGGAAATACTGGTCGCTCCCAGCTGCTCACTGGAAAACTGAAAGTAGGACAGAGCCATAGAATCAGTGGTTCGAGAAGAGTTCCTGAAATGCATGAATGCTCTAAAACAAAGGGAAGAATTTTCTATTGGCGGCAAGGGAATTTCCATTGCCTTGATTTAAGCCTTTGCATAGAAGCAGCAGAAGGTCAATATGATATGGTACCTTGAAAGCTAATTTCCTATAAAAATGTCTTTTTAGTGTCCTTGCTGTACACAGAGACAGGTCAGAAACATTGCAATTGTCTATCCAGCTGTGACATATTAGATTATTTGTAGCTTTGCAGCATCAAACAGATTTTGTGACTTGTGATGCTAAGCCACTGGCCTCGGACAAGAGCCAGCTAGGGTTATTCCATTCTGCTGACCTAAATTCCTCTCAAACAGTCAAGTGGATGCAGTATCATCCTTCACTTCCTGTCCCAAATTGTATCACAGCTTCTCTTCAGACACACAGATGTTTTACACTGCTCCTCAGAGTTGGTGGTGAAGCCAAGAGTGGTAGGAATTGACCCACCATCATTAACAGAGACGAATTTAAAGTGACTGTGTAAGTCCTGAGATACCCATCCTAAACCATGTCTGCCACTGACATTCCTTTTGATCTCGATCAGGTTGCTTAAGTTCTTTTTTCTATTCATAAATAGGAGACTGGGCAAGTAAGAGCGTGTAAAACCAGATGAAAGCTGACGTGAATGAATGGGTTTTTTTTTTCTTGCGTATATCATTTGTGCAATGTACTGCTTTCTGCAATTTCACACCACCATGCTGACAGGCAGCTCATCTGGATCCAGTTGGCACTTGAAGAAGTGAGGAGCTCTTACAACTCCCTTGGAAGTTAAGGGGAGCCTCTAAGAAAACCCAGCCTCTAATGTGCTGTGGAATTCTTTACTGGTAACAGAGAGGAGCCAAGCTCTGCCATTTCCTTTTGAGACAGTTGACGTCAGCTCTGGCAGCTCCATCTTATTATAAAATCATTTTAAGAATAAAATTCTGTAGAAAATAGGGCACTGGGTGGAGGTGCTTGTGTGCGTAACTGTGCCCACACACAGCCAAGCTGCCATCAGGCTTCTGGGAACCAACTGCCAAGTGTGGGTGGGCAGCAAGAGCACAGGAGCACATTCTGGTGGGCTTCACAAACGGGAAGAGTTGCACTGTTCTCGCTTGCAAACAACCCTGTTGTCAGCACCAGGCACCTCACCCAGCAAAGCTTCTTCCCTCCCCATCACAGAAGAGCTGCCACTCACCCACCTACCCAAAGGACACGCTTTTTTCAAAAGAGATGAGTGTTTCCCCTACACCTCCCGACAACCAAGTTTAATGAAAGTAGGTTACATTAAAAAAAGAATCTTGGCGCAGCTTTGGTAACAAGAATGGGTAACATTTTGTGCTAAATCGTGGATAGTAAGCAGAAAGCCTGCTAGAATTCACTAACTGCTCCTGTCCTAGACACCTGGGGTGGCCCCATTACCTCACCCACACTGGGACAATCAGGAATAATCCCAGAGAGGCTGAGGGAGCACACAGCTACTTAAGAGATCTAATTGTGTCCTCTGTTGTTTGCCACTGGGTGCAGATCTGCTCCAGGGCAGAGTGCAGGGTGCTAGAAAAGTACCAATTTGAGATAGCTGCTGTGGAGCAGGTAACTAACTTCAGTGCTTTGATTTTAGTCTGGGTGCAGCAGGTAGCTATGTGTATGAAGTCTGTAGCAGGGTAAGAAGCTTTTTTTACAAGCACATGACCTGTCTAACACGACATGAGTCAGCTAATGAGGGATCAAACCTTCTGCCCAGGACAGATAAGTTGAGCTTCAGGCAATTAATGATGTTTGTGACACTCTTATTGACACATTAAAAATAAGCTGGTGTGTCATCTGCTTCACACAGACCAAAATTATCCCATATTCTTGCACCTATAAATGTCTTCCTTTTTAATGCTTCCATAAAGTTCTTGTTTGACTTTCTACAAATGTTCTAAGTTTCTTCCTTGCTGCTATTGGGTGAGCTGAGAGATGTGCTCCCAACCAAGAGCAGGGTACATTCTAGACAGGTTGAATGGCATCAGTCCAAGTGGTAATATGAGGGTACTCAATGTTGCAAAAATAGTAAACTCTATAAGATATGTTCATGGTGAGGGATCCCCTCAGTTTGCTAAAGATGAGAGCCCTTTCATCCTGCTTGGCTAAGGCAACTCCTGTTACAAGGTGTCATTCACAAACACATCATCAGTGGGTTCAGAAGAAACGTTCTTCTTTTGGCCAATAACAATCTTTTTTTTTAAACATTATTTGCTTCCATTTTTGTACAGCTGCCTTTTCTAGTTACATAATTTGATTAAAAATGAGCACTGTCTACAAAAAGGCAGGCAGACTCCACAAGTAGGGTCTAAGTGTTGAATGGCTGGGGAGATGGTGGGATTACCCTTCCCTGCTGGAAGCTGGTGAACTAGGCTCTTGCCTCAGTGTGACATGGAAAAAACACCAGATCTGTGACCTTCATTCCTCTCCCTAGGACTGAGCTTCACCAGTGCCTCTCCTAGGCTAATCTCCAGGAAACCAATGAGACCCTCTAGCCTCAGCCACATGACCCAGAAACCTCTCTCTTTGTCACTATACAGGAGAAAGGTTCATTAACATCCTTCTGGTGTTCAGAATGATTTCCTACATAGCTAACTGATGACATAATGCTGTATTACCTCTAACAAATCCCTCCCGACATCAAGGAGGGTCCTCAGTATGGATGACAGGGACATGTATTGAGTGTAACAGGAAAACCAAGAGATGCACAAATCTCTTTGGGTCCACAGAAGTACTCTTCCTAAAAAAAAAAAAAATTAAATGTGCCTCATTTTGAGTCCCAGATCTTCATAACAAAAATGTGAACTCTTGTGAGTTTGTGTCACTCAATATGCCTCATATTGAATCCCAAATCTTCATAGCAAAAATGTGAATTCATGTGACACTGTGTCAGTGTGAATTTGTACAACTGCAAAGCAACTCGTGTTGGCATCACTGGGTCAAAGAGGCTGATGCTGTAAGCTCTCCTGGCAGTCATACTGTCCCATAGCAAGCCCCTAGGGAGGTTACCAGGAGCACCAAGACTGACCCTTGAGGAAAAGCTTGGATAGATGGGACCTGGTCTTAAGTATTTTATTCTATTTAAATCTGCTTTTGTGCTATTTCTTTAGGCAAGCTACCAATTGTATTTGCTTTCTTAAACTTAGTTTGGCTGCTACAGCTAATATCAAACCCAAGAACAATTTTGGTCTAAAATCTCAATTGTATACTCTCCAAAAGCCACATTTTGGTCACACTCAGTTGTATATAAAGATGGAGCAAATTCAATGGCAAAGGCATTTCATGAACCTGTACCACCACATCTTTGGCGTTCACCACACACAATCCATTACAAACACTGATAGCCATAAAATTTGCGCCCATGCAATTCAGTTAAAAATGTTCTCTTTACATGATGCAACACAGCCACAATCTGCTTTAACTCAATTGTATGTAACACAAAAGGGTCCCAAAAGCTTTTTTTCAGTTGATATTTTAATCGCCAGCATCTCCTGCTGTCTTGTTACTTTCAGATTATTTGGTTCCTTGTAGTTTGGCCACCAACGCCAGCAAGCGGGAAGCCAGCTTAGACTTGTAAGGATGCCAGCACATAGTATAGGGCCTTACCTGTATTCACTAGCATTTGAGGGTTACCAAACAAATCAAGCCTGACATGGAGAAGAGCTTTGGGCATCCTGTCCTAGCACCTTCCAGAACCCTTGAAACAGCAATGGCAATAAAAGAGACTCTGAGAATAGGCTGCTTTTCCAGTATCACAAGGAAATGCAAAGCATATTAGCACTGCTGTTGCTCCAGCGTCCTCCCACCACCCCCTTTCGATACCACCTCCCTGCAAGAAGGACTGTGCTTGGGTATTTTACACAGATCAGTTCACAGGTAGGACATTCTCTGCACTTATTGTTTCTGCTTTTTGGAGAACTGCACACTTGAAAAACAAGCCGAACGATCAATAAAAGGCTGTCTAATTGCCCAAAGCCATGGGTTTGCAATCTGCTGATGGCTCCTGTTTCACGAACAGGTGTGATATCCTCACACAAAGGCTTCCTGCCTCTACAGAGCATCAACACCTCCTGGGGGTATAGGGCCCCCAAATCTACACAAATATAGTGAGAAGAAAAATAAAGATGTCTTACCCACATGGGTGATAACCGTAGTCAGTCGCTGGGTGAGCTCCTGATGTGACATCTCTTCTTCTTTTAACCAAAAAAGCATTTCACACAGGGAACTGCACAGCATCCAAAAAAAGATGCACCCGGAGTGGGAGGCTGCACACTCACTGCCTCGCTTGCACACAAAGCGAGGACCACTCCCACAGCACGGCCCTTCCAGCTCTCACATCTTCTGCCGGCTGCTCACCTCTTCCAATTTGCTGCCGTCCATGTACGGACCTAGAAAAGCTCCTTCCAAAAGAGGATTTTAACCCCCTTGACAACAGGAAGGGAGCAGAAGGCGGGGGGGGAGAGGGGACGGAATAAAAGGGGGAAAAGAAGCAGACGAGTTGATTGCTTATGTCTTTTTTTCTCTCTTCTCCCGCGGATGAGGCAAAGGATAAAGAGACAAACCAGCAGGCAGATACCTTCCTCCAGGGAGACTTTTGGATGGTGATGCTGTGAGTCAGGGAAAAATCCTGGAGGTAGGAATGGCATCGGGAGGAGTGGAGCTGGCAGGAGAGCTCTAGGAGCAGCAGCTGCTCTACGATGCTCTCCTCACCAGCGAGCCTGGCAGTCGAGAACAACCCGCCCGCAGCCTCCGGCGCTCCCCCTCGGCCCCTGAGGCCCAGATGTCTTGCAGGTTGTTCCCAAGTGGACACCCCCCGCAGTGTCCCCTGAGACCCTGCTCCCACCTCCTCTAAAAGCCCCTTCCTGGCAAACGGGGCTGCCGCATACATGGAGGGGGAGGGGGGCAGCGGGCTTTTTAGGGGCGTTGTGGCCAGAGGCTTTGTTGCCTTCCTGCATGGACAGGATCTCGGGGGTCCTGGTGTGACTGACTGAGCCCCCAGGACTCTGTCCAGCAGCCCTGTGTACACGAAGGGTGAATGAATTAGCCGTGGGTGCCAGGCAGGACTCACCTGCGACCGTGGCCACGGAGCTCAGGCAGGCGCTGGCGGGCATCGGTGGGCAGCGCAGGGTTCTGGGGAGCAGCTGCCCCCGGGTGCCAGGGACAAAGCTGAGCCCTGCACAGATGCGTGGCTGCCGGGGAGCTTCATCAGCCCCCCGGCTACGGACCCAGCTGGGATCTCGGAAGAGGACGAATGAGGCAGGCAGGAAAGTAAGAAAGGGCAGGGCACGCCAGGGACTTGCACGACTCTATTCCCTCCTTGCACCTCCTCCTTTTAAGCCCCCCTGAAGCTCCACAAGAGATAGTTCTAGAAACATGGAAAAGCAATTGCATAATTCTGAAATTTATGACACATCTGAAAATAAAGAAATAAAATAGGGTGCAACTGCCTGCAAGGTTCGCTCTATTCCAACAGAACAGATTCAGCTCTAAATCCACATCTCCCTGGATTTTCCATCTCTAGGATTTTGTTTGGGTCCACCTTTCCAGACATGCCAAAAAACACAGCAAAATAAGTACACAAAACTGGAGCTGTAAAATACCTCTGTGGGCTCATCAGATCTTACAGCACAATTAGTGCGTCAGTCCTGGTGTTGCAAAGGGTTTTATCTACCTCTGTGATGGGAAAATCCTATAATCAGCTGGCTGACCTACAAGCCAGTCTGAGTATCTGTGCTGTTGTCCTCATTTTGGGATGATTGACCAACTGTGCTGAGAGGTTTCTTGCACACTTCTGTTGAGTTAGTTTAACAGTGAGTCTGCCTGAAAACAAGTGAGGAAGATGACTCGAGAGCCACCCACCTGCCAACATTTTGAGATTAAAGCAAAAGCCCTTTTTTTCCTGAGATTGTCTTTTTACTGCCCATCTGGGCAGTAATGTTCCAACTGTAAAGACTTGACTAATGTTAAAAGGATTCCCTCAGCCAGCAAAGAGATGCCATCATCAGGGGGAAAAAAAAGCATATGGGAAGCAGACTGACATCCAGACATAACCTTTGGAGGGGTCTGAAAGACCTGGGATGGTTTATTTTGGTCTTGGTGGGCCACAAATTGCAGGTAGGAACATGGGACTAGAAAAGTCATCGTGTTTCCAGACACTTAACAGGTTTTTTTCTTTATTTTCTTTCTTTTTTCTTTTTTTTTCCCTGCAGGCAGAGACACTATAATCCCATTCATAAATGAAATAAGCAACACTGAAGAGCAGTGTAGATGGTTTGCTCTCACTACTCCTACAGCAAGGCTGTTCAAGAACATCAAGGATAGCTAAGAGCTTTTGTCTTATTCTAGCTAAATTCATTCTCAGTTATTTTAAGACCATATGTTCCCACACCAACATTCAGCATCAGTAACTGCAGACGTGTGCATTTGCTGGTTTAAGATACTTTTGTCATTAGTTCTCGCTCTGTTACTCTGCTTTCCAGTTTTCCACTATACCTTCAATAACTTTTGAACTTATTGGTCCATTGCAATCCAGTTCAGGAGACAGAAATTTGTTTTTACAGGTTCATTGAAAATTAGCAAGGTGTATAAAGCTTGAAAGAGGAAAGGATGCAGTAGGGACTGAATAATGACGTTTCATGGCTGCTCCCTGCCCAGCCTATACTGTGGGGTGGGTTACATAGGATTCAGTCAGAGCTGAGTCCTGTCCTATGATATGAGTTTTAAGGAACAAAAGGGGGAAACTGGGGTAATGTTGGTGGGGAGGTTGGAGCTGCAGGATGCAACCACGGGATAGCAAACTCCACTACAGTCACGGGATGATTTCTTTACACTGCCAAGATTCAGCAGCGTATTGCCATTACAGATTCCCAAATGGAAGAGCCACTGGGACTCAGGCAATACTGCAAAAGCACTGGTGATCACAGAGGGAAAAACAGGAACCTGGACTACAAGGGATCTCTTGGAGACAGAGAGAAATGAAAAAGCCCTGCACCTGTCGCTTAAGGAATGGCTCAAAGATGCTGAAGCAACTTAGTCTATTGCTGTGATGGTAACAATTTCTAGTGCTGCGAATACGTGTGAAATTGAGCCAGCACTCAAATGCAGACTTCCTCTCGGAAGGGTAAAAGCCCTTCCTGTTACATGTGTTAGAGGTACAGAGGGGGATGATTTACATTTCAGGCATGAGCCAGGATCTCACCAGAAAGCAGAGCATGGGGCTGTACGTTCACCACAATTCCACTGTTAAAATGGTGGCCAACAGGCAAAAGAATTTGATTTCTCTATAGAGTGACAGCCTGACAAATCACCAGCTATTTATTAGATCCTGAATCAAACAGCTGAGGCCAAAGCACTGTAAGCAATTTTAATAAGCAGTACATTGCACACTGCAAACAAAAAATGTTTAAAAGATTCTATGGCCTGCCCAGATGGAGGGGGAAACTCTCACAGCAAAAAAATATAGAGAGATTAATCTAATCTTTCCTTCTTTTTCATCTTACGTAGCTATATATCTCTTTCTTGTGTCACTAAAATCCACTCAGTCAACTGAGATTGAAGGGCTATTAAAGATCAAAATGAGATCCATCCATGAAACTAGCCTATCTTCTTCACTGTATTATCTCCATTTTCCTAGTCCTACATAACCTTTATAAGGCTCATCCATCTCTTAGTTTTTCAGGAAAATCCCCTTCCAGAACAAGATCACAACCTTCTGGTGTACAGGGGGCATGTGAAGACACTTTCATACCAGAAAAAAATGGCAGGCTGATGGAATAACAGAAAACTTTAAAATCCCTCTCCCAATTTTCTCCTTCTGCAAAGAAGCTACTTTGGCATCATACCTCCTCCTCCTCCTCCCCTAACTTTTGTCTATAGACTGTCTGATCCCTGTATCAAAGGCTGGAGCTCTATTGCTTTTGGGAAGAACTATAATGTTGTTGGCACAGTCAGGAAGGTAATTACATTGTCACCACATCTGACTGGTTAAGGCAGTACTTCAGAGCTGCAGCACGTGTCTGTTGGTAGAAGAAACTGCTAAATGAGTCAGATACTCCTTTGATGCACACCTACAAAGAAGGCACATAGGGGGCCACTTCCTTTCTGTAACATCAGTCACATAGGAAAAAAAATGCCACTTTATATTTCAAGTTTTCTTAGTTTTGTTCTTTTTGGAGCACTCCAGTCAACAGTGCTCTTGTTTAGCTTTTAAGAGGGTCACAGTTCTAGTGGTTCTTTGGCTTTTCTTGGCTTTCCACTGTTCTCTCTGTCTCCTGTGACAAACTAGGGCTTCTCTGCTGAAAATTGCACGTACACTTTTCCTTTGGCACACAGCTCCCCCGGCAATGTTTAGGTGTTTGCCTTCATGCTTAGCCTCTTGCCTAAGCTTTGCAAAGCCTGACCTGCTTTGCCTCAGCTACTTTATTTGTACAGGAGCACAGCTGCTTCTAACATCCACTCTGGAGGCAAAGAGGCTGCTGAAGACACTAGTCTTGCAAAGCTCTCTGCTCCTCTCCCTATATTCCTTCCCTATCATAAACCTTTTTGTCACTATCATTTACAGCAGTCATTCACTGTCTGTGCTCCAGAACAGCTGTCCTGTTCAGACTGGGACAGTAGCCCATCTGTGAGCAGGACCCTCAGGAAAGAACAGATGAAACAGGCCATTTAGAGAGTGTCCCTCTCCCTTTCAGATTGCAGCAATCTGTAGTTCATGGACTTTCTGAGCTTGAGTTTGCATTTGCTTGATTGTATTTAATACTCCATTAATTCATGAATCTGTTTACTTATTTTTTTAATTTATTTAGAATTTTGACAGCCATAAAGTTTGGTAGCAACAAGAGTTGCAATTTAAATATGCATTGTGTGAAAAATAACAAACCAACAACTGACTTTGGTTGTAAATCTGAAGCCTTATAGTTCAATTTCAGGCCTCTGGTTTCTGCATCTTAGCCACAACTTTCCATACAGCAATCATATCCCTCAGTCACTCCTTCCTGAGCTGAGCTGAATGCTGGCCTAGTTACTATCTCTTCACAAAAAAAAAAAAAAAAAAAA